>CM051503.1:7593845-7657981 GCA_028031935.1 Paedocypris micromegethes | reverse complement strand
AAGAAAACTCAATTTCCAGTTAACTCAAAATTGAAAAAAAAAAAACAGAAAATAAAAAAGATGAAGTAATGAATAATGCAATATTTTTAATCACGGTAAAATAATAACATATTCATATTTGATAATCTACTTTTTTATAATGTGTTTTAAATTAAATTAAATAAAAAAGATCTCTAGGTTACATTATTAAAATAAGGTTTTGTTTCATTGCTCCTTATCAATCTCAACATTGGCTAGTGAGGCTCACCTGAATGTGTTCTCATGTGACGTGTGAGGTGGGTCTTTTGAGAACTGGAGTATTCGCAGTAAATGCACTGGAATGGTCGTTCACCTTAAAAAAAGAAAATAAATGATTGAACACGGATTGTACTTGGCTGTTAATTATGAAATGAGGCTAAATAAAATGACGAGACACACCAGTATGTGTCCTGATGTGCTGTATGTAGTTGTTCTTGCGATCGGAGAAATACGAACACTGGTTGCACGTGAAAAGCTTGCTCGGAAAATGATTCCTCAGGTGTTTTTTCCAGTGGTACTGACTGATGGTTGTGTAAGCGCAAATAGTGCACTTGAAAACTCTCTGGTCTTCTCCCTCCTTGGTATGATGTTTGAGGTGAGCCACGTAATGGTCGTAGCGGTTGGTGTTGTATCCGCAGCGTTCACAGCGAATCACCCCTTTGGAGTTCAATCCATTCTCGTTGGTTTCTGGAGCTTGAGAGTGGCCAGATTCACTAGCCAGATCATCGTCCGAGTCGGCAGAGGCGTTTACCGCAATCATTTTCTTGGCACTGTGACAACGGATGTGATGAATGAAGTCTTCCTCGCTCTCGGCTTGGTACTGGCAGGGTTTACAAAAGAAGGGCTTCTTCTTTTTGTTGGATTCAAAGGAAACAACTTGGTTGCGCTTACGCTTTTCTGCTGGAGGGGATTCCGTAGATGAAACCTTAGAGAGGTCTCGAGCTTGCTCCATTTCAACCTGCACATGTTCTTTTTCTGTCAGCTCTGGCTCAGACTGGGTTTCTTCAGGGTAGGTTTCTTCGGGCATGTCGGAACTTTCCAGGCAGTAACGGATAACACCCTCATCCTCACTGTCCGAGTAGTTGCTGCATCCAACGTTCTTGAGCTCCACCATTTGTTTCTCTTCTGAATTGTAGTCGGAAGACGCAGCTTCCGACGACACAACTACGTTAGCCAGCATCACTAGCTGAGGAGCTGCCAGGTCATTCCGAGGCAGCTCGGGAAGGTCATGGGTCACCTCTGGAACCGTGATGCCATCAGGAATGAACATGCCGGCTGGAGCCGGATACAATGTCTGAGCAGACATGCTCGTCCTGCTGAAAGCAATCAGAAATATACGTTTGAATGAGAAATACAAATTTCTTAAAATGATACTAATAGATACTACTTTACTTGTGAAACGTATTGTGAATTGATCATGCAATAAAATGAAAACAGAGCTGGCACAACTTAATCTGAAGGAAACTATTGACCAAAGTAATTGTTCCATCAGTACTACACAAATGAATTACTTAGGACATGTTCAAATTATCATCTGAACAAACGTTTGATAAAATTCATAAATGGTGTCCTGATTTACAATTCAATTACAATTACAAAATAAAAAAGATTCCACCATTTAAAAATGAAACCATCAGAACAATAGTTAACATAATCCAATCTATTTGATTCATTGGTTAAATATTGTTGCATCCCCTATATGGATTCCTCTTACTTGGTGATGTCCAAGCAAGCGAATTATGTCTGGGGAAATCCATTCGACTGTCAGGTGACTTAGATGAAAAAACACTGCACAGTCAGGCCAATCTAATTATGTTTAATGATTAAAGGGAACTTTTTGTGAGATAAATGGTCTTAATTGATTGTATGGAAATTCTACTACCAATGACAAAAAAAAACAATAAATGGCCAATCATTGGTTTTTATAAAAACATAACACATAAACTGAAATAAACAACAACAACAAAAAAACATCAACACCCAAAACTATTTGTAGATTTGAAAATTTGACAAGATGTGTAAAATGTCGTATACTAGGTTATTCTGGGTATTGCAGCAAACGCTCTGTAATCCCACTTTCATAACCATGTAAGGCAATATTCCTCAAAAAACCCACATGGTTCAGTGGGCATGAGCTGTTTATCTAAGATGGAATAGAACTAACCGCATAGACAAACAAGAACACCTTTGCAATTAACAAATTCTGGTTTGTTTTCTACTATTTACTTTACAACACTTTTTTATTTAAACAACAAAAATTACAGGAAGTTGTTTTTACAACAGACCTTTAGCAAGATTTTTGCATTTAAATTAGCATTTAACTGTGACAGTGTGGCATTTTATTTATATTTTATGATTTACAGCTGTAATTTAGAATATAAAAACGTGAACTGTACAACCTTCACTTTGCTTAAAAACTTGCTTAAAAACGTCTTGACAGGAAAAGATTATTCTTTACGGTTAGACTTTGGCTTTTGTTTTGTTTACATTGAGAACGCGAGACAACACGCGATAAAGTCTGCCGCGCGTGGCGTGTGATGAGGGTTCAGGGCCTGGGAGTTTTGCACGCCCAGAAATGAGAGTTCGGCCATTTTAAAACAGCACCACCAACTTCAACCAGTGGAGAAGAAAAAAAAATCAAGACGAGCGATTCCAGCGATAGAGAACGAATCGTGTTGTTCTAGAAACCGCAAACAAACACGATGTGAACAGAAGCGTCTCGTCAAATCAAAGGGTGTCGAAACTAAACGAAGCAAAACTTTGACCTTGTTGGACAGCTCCAAATGCGAGTGGTTATTAAACCAACCCTTCAAATATGTCCACCCCGGGCTCTTTATTTTAAATAAAGATGTTTAAATATACTCCGAAACTTGCGCAACACCGACTGATTCTCACAAATTGGGGTTTATCGCGTTCATGAAGATTCTGCAAAAAAAGGATTCACGTACACTGACGTTTTAACAACGTAAACAAATTGTGAAATTAATTTATTAGTGATAATTATGTTAATTAGCAAATTAATATCAGTTTGAAAAATAGTTTGATCTGAAGACAACTTTTATAACGTTTGAAAACTTATATTTTCCCGGAAACTGCAAACAACCCATGTTGCACTTTCCACGCAACGTGTCCGACTGAAAAACGAGTCTGTGGTTCAAACTCTAATTTCCCGTCGATTAAAAGCACTTTTCACACTTCTTTTCCTCTCGCGAGCGAGTGTTCGCGTGTGTTAGCCGTGGTCCTGATCTGATCTCTCTCCGTGCTGAAATCAGGCCCTGGACAGCGCTTCTCACTCAATGCAAACCTCCATTTTCACTCCACTTGCACAAACTTACTTCAGCTCGTGCGCCACAGCGAAACAACACGCAACCACACCCTGCTCTACTCGAGCTTCGCCGCGATCGCGATCGCGATCACAAACTCACCGGCGGTCTTCAGTCGTTGTTTGGCGCTGTTGTTGATGGTAAAACAAAGTGTGTACGAACTTATTTTCAAACTCTCACAGCGGTTGAGGAAGTGTCCGAGACTCGCGCATTCCAACACATCGCTCACGCGGGGGGAGGTGTGACGTCAGCACGTAAGTAGCGCCCACGCAGGGCCTGTTTTGTAATTGTCACGTTCTCATTGCACGTCTACGGTCAACACGAAATCACTCAGATGCGTTCAATGAATTATCATGCACATCAGAGAAGCCCGTTAGGTCGGGCCAGCCACCATGGAAACTATGGCATGAATGTTTTTTTGTTTTTGAGTTCACAACCGTAAACCTAAATAACCCATTAAGGACACGAATTTCGTACCTGAGTAAGCAATTTGCATTGAAGTAGTAATATGAAATGCACCATACTGTCATCTTACAATGGCATTTATCTAACCGTCATTGTTGTCTAACGGCTATCTTGTGAATAAGATATCTTGTGAATTGATTACTTAATTTTTCTTTAAGAAAAACAAGGACATGTAATTTTAAACTATATTTGAGAAATGGTTTGGTTGAGAGTGCATTTTTTGTTTATTTTTTGTGATTTCCACTACAAATTTGTGTGGAACAAAGTGTGTGTATGCGGGGGGGCAACTTGTGAATGGTCCATATTGGTCAAACTGACAAACTCAATCACTTTAACCTCACTCAGTTTAAACTTTTTGAAGTAGGGGCTTTCAGATATGTCTAGTAAACCGTTGGTCTCGCTAATTTTGCAACTCCCGTATGTATTTTTGTTTTGTAAAAGCTGGCGAAAAAGTAGTTTGATTTTATGACCACGTGATGGCGCTGAAGACCTGTATCTGTACAACGTCCTCAAGCGAGTGTGATCTTGTAGACAGCTACATTTTCTGACTTTTCTAAACGTGCACTGATTATTCTGCTCGTTTTCCTCAAAGTTTATATTTCACCTGCTTTAGAAAATGATTATTATCAAATTATCACTAACTACGAAGCTAAATACATCGCTAATATATTAACCACAGTCTAATACTGAGAAGTATTTCATTGTATCTTTGGAGATCTTTATAGTCTGTGTTTAAAATATATATCTATTGAGGAAAAATAATAATGTTTGTATGAATAAACTGCAAAAAAAAACATGAATCTGGTTAATAATTACGGTAAACTTTGCAGCACGTACAGAACCTTTATTTTGAAAGAGTTTTATCACAGGACCTGAAGTGGTCTGCCCACATAGACACTGTCCGCAAGAAGGCTCACCAGAGGCTTTACCTCCTCAGACAGCTCAGGAAGTTCAATCTGCCCCAAGAGCTACTGATCATTTTCTACACGGCCATCATCAGGTGCATCAGAGCAAGAACAAACAGACTGAAAAACAGTTTTTCCCCCAAGCCATCATCACCTTAACGGACATATGCACTAACATCAGGAAGTGCATGTAACACAACCCCCCGCTCAACCAAAATGTATATAATATTTACATTTTATTTAATCCATACATATCCAGAAATTCTCCCCACTACTGTTCTGTGTTCTGTGTCTGTGATATTGTGATGACCGTGTGCAAGTCTCCCGAGTCGGCGCGCGTGCTGGCCGCTGGCGGTGCGCACTCTCTCGCGGCCGCGGGAGCGCGCCTAAAGTGAATTCACCTGCCGCCAATCACGAGGACTATATAAAGACTTGCAAGCCGTTAGATCGGGGCGAAGCTTTGCCTACGCCTGCCGTTGCCACGTTCCTTGCCTTTGCTTGCTTCCTTGCCTTTGCCTTTGCCTTTGCCTTTGCCTTTGCTTGCCTTGCTTGCTTTGCCTTTGCCTTTGCCTTTGCCTTTGCCTTTGCCTTTGCTTTGCCTTGCCTTTGCCTTTGCCTTTGCCTTTGCCTTTGCCTTCTGCCTTTGCCTTGCCTTGCCTTGCTTTGTGTTGTCTAGTTACTTCCGTGTTTATTGACCTCCTGCCTGTGACCTCGTTGTGATCCTGTCTCTACCTGCCCTCGACCCTGTGCCTGTCTTACGACCCTGATTCTGCCGAACGGACTTCATCATTAAACATCTAAACTGCATACGAGACTCGACCTGCTTTCTAGCAACCACCATTCATGACAGAAAGCTTCGCCACCAAGAGTCTCCGCAGCCATGAAGCCCACAGAGAGTTCAGGTTGGGTGAGTGAAGTCAAACCCTCTGCTGAAAATGACCAGTTTTTTCCTGATAAATTTGATGGTGAGGGAGAAACATGCCATGGATTTATCATTGAATGCACTTGCATATGGAACGCAAATCCAGCATGGTACACAACAGACTGTTCCAGAGTTGTGTTTATTGTGTCTCTGAAGACGTTCCAGAGGGTCTCGAGCCTGCTGAGGCTGTGGACGTTCCAGAGGGTCTCGAGTCTGCTGAGACTGTGGACGTTCCAGAGGGTCTCGAGTCTGCTGAGGCTGTGGACGTTCCAGAGGGTCTCGAGTCTGCTGAGGCTGTGGACGTTCCAGAGGGTCTCGAGTCTGCTGAGGCTGTGGACGTTCCAGAGGGTCTCGAGTCTGCTGAGGCTGTGGACGTTCCAGAGGGTCTCGAGTCTGCTGAGGCTGTGGACGTTCCAGAGGGTCTCGAGTCTGCTGAGGCTGTGGACGTTCCAGAGGGTCTCGAGTCTGCTGAGGCTGTGGACGTTCCAGAGGGTCTCGAGTCTGCTGCTGCTGCTGAGGAACCAGTGTCTGCCGCTGCTGCTGCTGAGGAACCAGTTCTGCCGCTGCTGCTGCTGAGGACATGTCTGCCCGCTGCTGCTGGAGGAACCAGTGTCTGCCGCTGCTGCTGCTGAGGAACCAGTGTCTGCCGCTGCTGCTGCTGAGGAACCAGTGTCTGCCGCTTCTGTCGCCGACGAACCTGTGCTGCCGCTGTGCCGCCGACGAACCTGTGTCTGCCGCTGCTGCCGCTGAGGAACCAGCTGCTGCCGCTGAGGAACCAGTGTCTGCCGCTTCTGCCGCCGACGAACCTGTGTCTGCCGCCGACGAACCTGTGTCTGCCGCCGACGAAGTTCTACGCCTCGCCTGCTCCAGAGTCTTCGCCTCTGCCTTCGCCGCTCAGAGTCTTCGCCTCTGCCCCGCCTGCTCCAGAGTCTTCGCCTCTGCCTTCGCCTGCTCCAGAGTCTTCGCCTCTGCCTTCGCCTGCTCCAGAGTCTTCGCCTCTGCCTTCGCCTGCTCCAGAGTCTTCGCCTCTGCCTTCGCCTGCTCCAGAGTCTTCGCCTCTGCCTTCGCCTGCTCCAGAGTCTTCGCCTCTGCCTTCGCCTGCTCCAGAGTCTTCGCCTCTGCCTTCGCCTGCTCCAGAGTCTTCGCCTCTGCCCTCGCTTCTGCCACCCTGGCCCCCTGACACTTCGGAGGGACTCAAAGGACTCAGGGAGTGGAGGCCAGGGTTGGATGATGTTCCGTATGCGCGTCGGGAGCCGCGCATAGGGGGAGGGCTCTGTGATGACCGTGTGCAAGTCTCCCGAGCGGCGCGCGTGCTGGTGCCGCTGGCGCGTGCACGCACTCTCTCTCCGCGGCGCGCGGGAGCGCGCCTAAAGTGAATTCACCTGCCGCCAATCACGAGGACTATATAAAGACTTGCAAGCCGTTAGATCGGGGCGAAGCTTTGCCTACGCCTGCCGTTGCCACGTTCCTTGCCTTTGCCTTTGTCTTCTGTGTTGTCTAGTTACTTCCGTGTTTATTGACCTCCTGCCTGTGACCTCGTTGTGATCCTGTCTCTACCTGCCCTCGACCCTGTGCCTGTCTTACGACCCTGATTCTGCCGAACGGACTTCACATCATTAAACATCTAAACTGCATACGAGACTCGACCTGCTTTCTAGCAACCACCATTCATGACAGATATATTGCACTACTGTAAATTTTGAAAGATTTTTAATGCGTGTTGCACTGAATGGAAAGTCGGTATAATTTCACTGTACATTTATGTGACTCACATCGTATATGTGCACTGTGACAATAAAGGCTATTCTATTCTATTCTATCCAGTCTGTCCACTGCACCTCCATCACCGTGTGGTTTGGCTCAGCTACCAAACAGGACAGACCATCCGGTCAGGTGGTCCGGTCAGCAGAGAAAATCATCGGAAGTGAGCTCCCATCGATTGAGCACCTGTACTGGACCAGACCAGCCGTCAGCATCACCGCTGACCCCACACACCCAGCACAGTCTTTTTTAAACTCCTCCCCTCTGGCTGGCATCACAGAGCCAGAACCAATGGAACCACCAGACACAGAGTCAGCTTCTTCCCCCAGGCCATGTTTGAGCTGAACTCTTCTGGACCCACAATTTAATGTGCAACTGCTGCAAGATAGCATGTGCAATAACGTTATTTATGTGTCATTCATTTAATTCCATGTCATTGTTTTGTTTTTATTTTATTTTTATGTTTATGTTAATATAAGTAAAAGAGGGAAAAGACGGAGTCAAACTAATCTCAATTCCTTGTTGTCATTCACAACTTGGCCTATAAAGTTTCTGATTCTGAACTTACAAAGTTTAAGAAGTAAAATTGTGTTATTAATATGATACACCATAAGGTAGTTGCTCTTATTACTATCAATATATATATATATATATATATATATATATATATATATATATATATATATATATATATATATATATATACTTTAAAAAGGACTAAAATGTATATAAATAAAATTCAGCAGTAATAAAATAAATACATTAAAAAATATATAAATTTACATAATTAAAATGCGTCCACAGTAGCAGGAAAAAACAATTCCTCTTTTTTCGTGAACGTTTTCTTGCTCTGCGCCACATGCCATGTAACTGGACTTTACTAGTCAGTGACACGATAGTTCTCATCTGCACACAAATCTTTTATCTTGAAAACGTCCATGGCTTTCCAACGAGCTTTGGATGTTTGGTTTCTAGATGTCGCCTTAATGTCGAAAGTTCAGCACACATGCAACATACTGAGCTCTGGATCTATTGAAGCAGATTAGTGATCAAAAGTAAATGTCTATGAAATGCTTCACACTATTTTAAATTTTTTGGCTCGCAATTTTTTCTTTCATCTTCATTTGTTCATTTTTAAAAACGTTTCCATCTTCAGCCAAAAGTCTGCAGTTATCTACTGATTTACTCTGCTACTTATTGCAGCCAGTGTTGTTGACAACTGGCTTACACCTTAGTGTCACCTAGTGGTGGGGAGCTGCATAGTGTTCCACGGACCTCGCAGCCCATATTCACAAAACTGACACGTTTGTCTTGCGGCCCACTAGGTGGTGCTCGCGGCCCGACAATGGTTAGGAACCTATGGTTAAGAATCACTCTCACAAGAGAACCCAGTTCCTTTTTCGGTCCTCTACAGCGGTGAAGAGGTGGTGGCAGACCCTTTCTTGTTCACAAATGAATTCCGCGACCTCTCTCCTGTGATGCATTTTACTCCTTACTGTGCTGTTTAAGTCTTGGGTTCTGTTTATAATGATGAGACACGATACTTGAGAGAGATGGTCTTTTAATGTGTCACTTGAAATTACAGATAGTAGCCCAACTTCAACACTCTCTGCGCATGCTCACACTAGCGCAGCTCTTAAAGGAACAGTACTATCATTACACTTACTTTTAAAGTTTATTTTAATCACTTTATAACGCAGCATGTATTGTGAGATCAAAAAAAGACTTTAATACATTGGAAAAAAATATATATGTTTTTTTTATTGGTACACAACCCCGCGACCTGCCATTATGAAAAGGGGTTTTCATAGGATTTGTATGTTATGTATGTAGTGGACCGAGATCTCTTCGCTTTCACATATAACAAAACAATCGAACCACAAACGGTCCCTCACAACAACCGCACTCAGACCAGTGTGTTCACATATACGTGTTGAACCGCCCTGAGTGCGTTTAAAGGGTTAAACGAGCTAGGCGTGAAGCACCCTAACACCCTATCAGCGCCTTCGAAGCGATCTAAACTCAACACGTTATTCAATGGACTGGTGAGGACCTGAAATATACCCGGAAACTTATTTTAAAGACATTTCCCGACCAGCGACACTATTTTCTCGAACTGCGAAACACCGAGACTTGTGATGTGAAACGTATTAGCGATTTGGATACTATTTATTCTGCATCGGATGTAATGCCGTTTAATTATATCTGGATTTAACTTTTACTTCCTCTTCGTATTCGTTCCGATTTTCGGGTCCTACCAAGTTTAGATCGAAGTCTTTTTGGCCTTTAATGGCCATCATGATCCACTTCGAAGCGTCGCTGTGGGTTTTAGTGTCTTTAGTTATGGGTATTTAAGTGTCGATGCTTTTTTGTTTAGTAAACTTTTTATAAATTAGTTAAAAAAAAAATAAATATATTTATATATTTACGGCATATCAGGAAGTAATAAGCGTTATCTATTTTTATTGAACACTTGTATTTCCAAAGTCTGAACTCGACAAAACATACTTTGAAAATTATACCATGGGCGAGTCGTCTGGTAATTTCAATCTTTTGCACCGGACTTGCTCTCTGGTGGTGCTGCTGTGTTTTTTACACATTTCTGTCACCGTCATTTATTACGTGAGGAACTCCGATTCAAGACAAACGTTCGTGCAGCATCAGCAAAACCCTCAAATCCACAGGAAACTGGCCGAACAGAGGGTCACAACAGAAGAGAACAAGCTTCAACCGGTGGCTAATGTCACGGAGAGAAGGCTGGAAACATGCCCGGACACTCCGCCTCGACTGGGTAAAATATACGTACTGTATACAGTATGTGTGTGTGAAGAAAGTTTGTACAAATATTGTTTTTCAATAATGGTTGCTTGTAATTCCTGTGTGTTTCCCACTGCTCTATCTCTTTCTTATAACAGTACAATTGGGTGTTAATGTTTATTTCAGTGTTGTTCATTAATGTTGATAGCTGTTGTAGTAATAAGTTCACAAGTGTTTTAATAACAAATCATCTCCACAAAATATTCTTGACAATCTGACAAATATGAATTGATAGTTTGTTTAATGTTTAGTTAGTTACTGGTACCTGCTTTCCATCTTTTTTCTCTGGAAACCCCTTCTGTACTGTGACCGCAAACAAATATCCCCAAATTTTCCATTTTGGTGTGTTTGTATCCTTTATCTTTATCATTTTAACGTTTTAATTACTAATGAGAGTGTGTAAGTTATTTGGCGCAATCTTTTACCACAAAATAATCATTAATAACCACAAAAATAATTTTTGCCAGAAAATAATCAATAATCAAAACAGAATAGTTTTTGTAATTACAACCTTATTCTCTCTAAGAATGTCTTTTTCTTTCCAATGCGTTGTGATTTATCATCTTTTAGTTACTAAAAAGAGTGGTTTGTGTAAATGATGTGACCTGTCACGTTCAGTTCCAGTTCCAGATTCCAAACAAAGCCGTGTTTTCACAGCTGTGGTGACTCTAGCTGTCATAGTTTTCACCACTTTTTGCCGACATTATGGATTATTTCCCTTGGATTATTTCTATTATGGATTATTTTCCTGAAATATTTCCTCTTTTGCTGTGAAAAGTCTGTGCTAATAGACATATTGTGACTATATACGAATTTGTAGCCATTTTGTCTTTCTTTTCTCTACAGTGGGCCCGTTACGAGTGGAGTTCTCAGACCCAATCACTTTGAACGTAGTGAGGAAAGAGAATCCAGCATTGCAGCCTGGTGGGCGATTTAAACCTCCAGACTGCATCGCCCAGCAGAAAGTGGCCTTGATTATCCCCTTCAGGAACCGTGATGAGCACTTAAAATACTGGCTTTATTATCTCCACCCCATCCTAGAACGCCAGCAACTGGACTATGGTGTCTACATCATCAGTCAGGTTTGTCTTGATACGTTTGATTTTCCAAAATAAGGAGTGATTTTTGTTCTGTTACATTCTGATTCGATGTGTAATTTAGTTTCATGCGAGGGTTCAAAGGCCTCCGAGACATTCTCTGATTGTTGTATTTGCCAATGTGTGTAACAAAATGCATATGAGAAGAACAAAAATAACCAGAGTAGGAGTAAATGATCTGATGACAGTTAAACATTTTAGAAAACATTTTTTTTGCCAATTTTTAGCTTCAAAGCTTAACTTTTGAAACTATTCTTGAATGGGTTTTTCTGTAGTACTTTCAGCTCACTGATAATGACAGGCTCCTTGTTTAGCAATACGTGTCACTCCTTTCATTTGTGGACCATCGACTCCTCATTGTTATCTGGAATGTAAACTCTCTGTTGCTGCGACATGCTTGGGCATGTGATATGGGATGTGAGCTTCTTCTGACAAAATCCTGGGTGTTTTTCTTTATTTAGAATATTGTGGCCAAGAGGGAGTTTTGTGCTAAGCTGGGGATTCACAAGAAAGGCCGTTTGAATTAGGGATAAGGTGCCTAAAATTGAGTTATTTAATGATTTTCCATTTATATTCAATTTATGTATAAACTTGTATAAATAAAGAGACGTTAATGTGAATACTTTTGGCTAGAGGTTTTGGATGGTAATACAGCCAGACAGCATTCTTTTCAAATGTTGAAAATGATCAATTCACTTGGTGTTGAAAAGAAAATGTTAGTGATTATTCGAAAGCAGCTATAACATATTTTCGTTTAATTTGGTTTCTATTGTTATTTTTACAATATGCCCTCATATGTGTTTAAGAACAATATATCAAAGGCAGTTAGTCAATTGACAAAACGCCTAAAAGTGTGTTTAAAAAGTGAATAAAAAAAAAAAAAAAAAAAAAAAAATATATATATATATATATATATTTTTTTTTTTTTTTTTTTTACAGGTGGCATAACACTTCTAGCAACTAAACTTTCTTTTAGCGCTAGAATTGACGTGTTTAATCGGTGAAACTGTTTTACATCACTGTTTTACTGTAAAAAAAAAAAAAAAAAAAAAAGAACAGAGGTTGATGACGGTTGTTTTATTTTTTTTTTTTGGGAGCATTCTCAAGAAAAGCTGAAAGATTCTTAGCATTGACTGCTCATTCTGTCACCCAATAGCTGTCGATAACATTACACCCTAAAGTGCCAATGACATCACTTAACTTATTAAAAAGACAACGTTGTGAAATGAAACGTTTGTTTGAGAATGTTTCAAATACTTGAAGTGTTTTTCCTTGCTGATTTGACACACCTGGTTTTTTTATGAATCTTCTGCTATGTGATCTACACGTTCTAATGTTTCTCTCGCTCTCTTTGCCACCCTCCTGTTGTCCTTTGCACCTTGCATTTGTTTATTTTTTCCTCCCTCCCACCCGACATTTTTCCCCCTCTTCCTGTTCACTCCGAGCTCCTCTTTTGCTCGTCAGAGGCCTTAGTGATTCGGAAAAGGTGTGACGTCTGCTTGTTCTTTCTCTGGCCAATCATGCTCGGCTACACTGCCTGCGTCTCAGGAATGGTAACGTTGGCCTCTTGATTATCTTTGCATTTTCTTGTGTCTTTCTTTTTCTCATTTTCTGGGGTCTATCTGTCTCAGCTTTGTCCATTTACATACAAACTTCACATACCAAAATCTACATTGAAATTTATTTTTTAACTGGGAATTCAATTTATTCAGTTTTTTTCTATTTATGGATGAAATTATTACCATTTATAACTTTGTATAACATGTGCATTTTGTAAATAAAAACTTTTTTTTGATATTCATAATTCTTATTAGTTACCTGTAAATGTAATTGTGAATATTGCATTCATTACAATGTTTACTTTTTAAATAGTGTTAACAGATCAATTAATTATTAATGAAAAAGTAATGAACCTAAAATAAATGTCAAAGTTGGTTTGGCTTTTTAAAATGTACTATGGGGAAATATACATTGTAATCATTGTCATATTTAGAATGTTGCCTTAAACAATATTGTTTTTTTTTTTTTTTCACCAATTGCTTTTCACAGTTGGTATGTGTATATTTATTTTGGTATTATTTTATTAATACAGACTGTGTTTTATATGTACATTATATTATATTGCCTGCAAAAAAGGGCCCTGGTGACCTGATTTCAAACATACATTTTCATTCAAGCTCATCCTATTCACAATGTCGCTCCTCTTCACATTCAGTCCTTTGTGTTTCGACTCTGAGGACTTTTAAAACCCCTTTTGTTGCACTTTTTAACTCTAAAATGTGAATGAATCCTCTGGTGACACACTGTGGGACGGTGATCAGATCTGGGTGCTGACATGTGAGAACGCTGCTTTATGTTGACTGAAAAGCATGTCGGCGGACTGGATGATCTGCTTCTGTAAAGCAGTGGACCTTATTGAAAGCACAGGGCACTTCTTTCTGAATCAGCCATGACTGTACTTCATTAAAACAGGCACGTCTCAGTTCGGACCAGCTTGTTTGAGTTTTCCGTTTGTCGGGTAAATTCTGATGTGATGTGGGTGCACAGGGGTTAATGGATCACTTCTGCACCCCTGAGGCTCAGCCGTCATTAAATTTCATTACATAAGCTCAAGTGATGTGCTACAGATGAGAAAAATACTCCTTGATGGGGACAGCATCCATTAATTATGAGGACAAAACTCAAAGGTCGATGGAAAAAATAGAGTTTAAGGGAAGCTCTTGTTTACATTTGTGAGAGATTTAACTCCTACTGTTAGATCAATTTTGATTTACTTAAACTTTTACTTCTCTGTCAATGTTTTTGCAATTTTTCTGTGGCAAAAGGGTTTCCATTTGTGTTGTTCACAACTTCTTTTGTTCATTTGTATGACAGTGATGCCTGGAACAATGACTAGCTTCAAGTGCATGTAACATTAATAAGTAGAGACGACGGCATTGACTTCAATGACACACCAAAGTCAAGGTCAATGAGTCTGGCAAACTAGTTCAGATGACTTGGTTCAACTTGAGCCACAGAAATCAGATAAAGTAACCCGTCACAGATTCGAAGATATCACAGTCGTTTGGTTAGCTGCTCAAATCTAAAGTTTTTACAACTGAATACCACTTTAAATAGAAAATTGTGGATTATTCCTCTAGGGTCTTCTGGATCTGTGAAAAATATAGTCAAAAAAATTGCATGAATTTGTGAATCTTGAATACATGAGCTATTAGAGTAAATTCTAATTTTGTGTCCTTTTTTTATAAGCCAACGCTTTCGTTTTTCCAGCAGTATTGTAGGTGGCAACTATTATGTGACTGTTTGTTCGCACAATTCAAGATTTTATTTAGATTCAAAATTTGTCTTCTTTAACTATTTACTTTAAACTATTCTCTTAGTAGATGAAAACTAAAAAACTAACCAACAAATGATATTTAGATTTTTACCTTTTGAGTCTGTGTGTGTTAATGCTAACACATTTGGTGTTAGATTTCAAGTTAGAACTGAACACGTGTCTTCAATTGACAGTAGTTAACAGGTCTTTAAATGACCTTTCCTCTTTAATCGCAGCATAGAAAGACTTCCTTTCAGCTAGAGCGTAATCACATTTCTTTATAGACGCGGTCATAGTTCATCTTCCACTGTCTCATGTGATCTGCAAATAAACCAGCTTTTGCTTGTAGAGTAACTTCTCTTTTTTTATGGCAGGCAGGGGAAGAGACATTCAACCGAGCCAAACTCCTCAACATTGGTTACGCCGAGGCCCTGAAGGAGTATGACTACAATTGTTTTATCTTCAGTGATGTCGATCTTATTCCCATGGACGACCGTAACTTCTACAAGTGTTACAATCAACCCCGACATCTGTCTGTGTCCATGGACAAGTTCGGCTTCAGGTTGCTTGGCTTTTTGTTGTCTTGCGGTGTTCCTTCGGTTATTGTAAAAGACCAGGCTGTATGTTTTGCAGGGCTTGGTAATGTGTTAATCTAAAATAATCATTTGGTTTATACAAATTTTTTTTTTTTTGTCTCCAAGTAGAAAACAACTTGAAATGATGAGTTCAGTGGTCACAATTCAATGACACCACTATGTCAGTTTAGTGAACTTGTAGGAACCCTGATAATCATTGTGCAAATACAATTTTATATATGGAAACCACCGCCAAAGCGTAACATGTTAAAGCCATAAACCATTTTCTTACATTCTTTGGCAAGTTACAGCTGCTGTAGAGCCTTTAGGTCAAGTCTATAGAGGTGTATGGTATAAACACACGCTCACGCGCGCACACACACACAGACACACACACTGTGTTATGCATATTAGGCTTTATTATGCAAATTAATTACTTTTTGCATGAGGTGTGATTTGTCTCTCTACTTCACCGTCTACTTCTCTCACAGATGCTATTGCTGCTGTGGGATTTCTAGCAAATTTCTAGAGAAGGATTTGTGGCCTAACCAATGAAATAAGGCATTTTGAAGGTGCTTTCCATATATCACAGACAATCATAATTTGTGTATATCATCATATCTTTTAACCACAATGATTTCTGGAGAAATCTCTCAACTATGCATTCCCACACAGTCTACCGACAATCTTCCTACACGTGTGTATGTGTGTAGGTGTTTTTAAATTTTAAACTACATTTACCATCAAAATATCTATTTATTTTTAGAAATAAACTATTTTGAATTGTCACCAAGGGACAAAACCATTTCTCAAAAGATTTTATGAAACACTTTTTTTCTGTGTAATTCCATCTGAATGTGTTTATTGATTTTAATTGGCTCTAAGATTGAACTCATCAATCTAAATTTTAAACGATACATTTAAACTAATTGTGTGGTTTTCTTTCCTCGCAACATGAAGTAACTTTAGAGTAACTTACAAGTTGTTAAAAACAACCAAGTGTGTGTGTGTGGAGACAAGGAAATGTTTTTAACCACTGCGGGTCATGAGGTCATTTTCCTTCTGACAAAAAGCCACTTCCAAGTGTTAGTTATGACCTGTCCAGAATGAGGAAGCACTTTTGTTTTCTGTTTTTAACTTTAAGGTTTTATTTTAACTTTGAAAAATTCGTTTTTGCCAAGTATAAAATACCCAAATGTATTTACCACATACAAATGAGCTTTACAAGTCCCAGATAAGTATATTAGTCGAAACCTCTTAGGTGAATGATAAAATCGCAGTTGCCTGAATATTCTAGCAGCATCACGCTTGATCAATTACTGCCCATAGACTGCTCGAGTTGATGTGAAACCGTAGCCCATAGTGATGACTTTTACCAGTGACCCGTCTTTCAAACGCTCCCTGTGCTGCACACACACTTTCCAGCTTGTAATATAATGCGAGCATGTTGTATTTCAGGGCGTGTGCGTTCACGTGTCCTTCTGTAGTGACAGTCTGTAACGAGGAAATGATATCTGGTAAAATCTGGGTTTTAAAGCCCCACGCTGCGGACAGACCGTGTATTTCTTTTGTTACATATGTTGGCGGTCTTTTATGAGGTGGAAGGCAGGAGTCGGGTGGCTGTTCAATTCTCTCACAGAACTTCAAAAGCATCTGGATGTAATTTGGGGTTTTCAAGAGTTACTGTGTGGAAGTAAAGGGCAGCGGCCTGATGTTGGATGGTATCTGTGCTCGGCTCTGAATGTTTAAACACTAAAATTATCGTACAAAACCACAACCAAGAATCCAACATGATCATATGCGATTTCAAAGAAGCGTTTTGTGTAGTCTCTTGCCGTTTAGTCAACACAACAGTGGTTTCTGATGACATGTCAGACTGAATAATATCTAATCTAAACCGATTCATAATTAGTGAAAACGGAAGTGCAAAGCTTATAAAAGAAGAACAGCAGTGTTGCCTGGTTAGTCCAAAGTACGTATCTCACATTAAACAGGATAAAGTGTCATTGCGGTGTTTGTTTTCAACGGGCGGTCTGAACGTTGCTGTGGAAATTGTGGGAAAAGAGAGTAAAACTTTCGAGATTTATGTGACTGCAGCGTGTATGTGTCTTCTGTTTAGAACAATTGGCTTACAGCTAAACAGCAGGTCAGCAGATGTTTATGGGCTCCAGTTCGACCCCCTGCCACTTCTCAATAGTTTGAGGTTCAATGCAACCATCGTTTCCTCTTTGGGGAAATGTTTAGCTGGAGCTTGGCCTTCCTCTGAGTCTGATGATCTGACAGCACGTCTTCATGGTTTCTTCAACAGGTTGCCGTACACGCAGTACTTTGGCGGCGTGTCGTCACTGAGTAAAGAGCAGTTTCTCAAAATCAATGGCTTTCCAAACAACTACTGGGGTTGGGGAGGAGAAGACGACGACATTTTTAACAGGTCAGAGAGGTGATCGCGGTTGTCTTTATCGATGTGTAGATCTAGAGCTTCACACTTTTGTTTTCTGTTGGAAAGAGTCAAGAGTTGCATTTTTCAGACTATAAAGTTCATTTAAAAAAGCTGTGCTAAGTTGAAAAAAATTAAGAAAATAGACGGTTAATAATGGTGCGCCGAAAAATACGCTACATAAGCATAATGTAGGTAAAAACACTTTATTGGCCAAGTCTGCACATGACAACAAGGAATTTCTCCATTGGGGGAATTAAATGTAGTCCGACTTATGCACAATTAAGTGTGGTCTTGTCTTTGTTCAGTCTTATTACAAAATAAAAATTTTATTAAAAATACACAGAATGTTAACACGATTACATGTACAGTTTAATATTGATTTAGCTCAATTTCAAACCAGTTTTGAGGCTTGCACTAGCTCCCTAACTGAATAAAAATTCTGTTCTTTATTCTGTTTCTGTTCATTAATCTGTACTTGACAGATGGAAAAACTCACGCCATCACGTCCTATCACTGTCCTATTTGCATGTGCAGTAAAAACTGCTTGCCCACAGTGGATTTCGTTTCCGTCTCACTTGCCACTTTTAATGAGTTGATTTGTTTGCCAGAGTTTAAGTTAAAGTTCACATTGCCAGAGCATCAGTGAAGCAACCCTACCTCATGTTGTTCAGGAAATCTGTTACAGTTAAAAAGGAACAGGAAACTGAAACTGTCAGACGAGCGATAGCCGTGTTACATTTCTAATTTTAAACATGTTTGTGATATTTATGATAGACCGCACAAATAAATGTCGCATTCATGGGTGTAAGTGCTGTAAGACCGTAACCAGCACAGTCTGTTTCGTGACAATATCCTACACTCCCTCCTACAGGTTTTTCAAGTCAAGCAAGTCGTACAACTCACACTTCTTTAAGCAAACAAAGGTCCACGCTGATAAGACGTCTACTTGATTATTTCCAAATCTCTACTTTTTGTAGAGACATAGACACGTTTAGTGTTGCCGTTCCTGTTACGTATTTCTCAGCTTTGGCTTGAGGCTAAACAAAAAAAATCTGGAGGTGGCAAAATGCAGGTTTATTATTTTTTTGACTTATTTCTGTTTATATAGATTCTCATGTCCACAATTAGAAATTATACAATTGTTTTTGTTATTTCACACGTAATGCTAATATTTCTCGCTGGTAGCCAGAAAGTATTTTGCTCACTGATTTGTATTAAAATGACAAAAAGCTTCTTTGACTAGAACCAAACTCTTTGTGTGTGCTGTCTAGGATTGTGGCGAGAGGGATGTCTATATCCAGGCCAGACGGGATCATTGGGAGATGTAGAATGATCCGTCACGAGCGAGACAAACAGAACGACCCCAATCCCCAGAGGTACCAGAGCTTCACTGTCTCTTCCTTCAAACATGGAAGCAATCGTGCCACATTTTACAAACTCATTTGAATCTAACAAGATAGTCATAATTGAAATGTAACAGATATTTTTGGATGAAAAAACTTTTGATATCAACAGTTCTTAGTTTAACTTATTTTTTTGTATTTGGCTGGTTGCCAAACTTACATTTAATATATCAAAATAAGGGAATTTTGTTTGGTGCTTGAGTTTATGTCAGTATTCCCTTTTTTTAATGCAAAATGCAGTATTGGCCAAGTGTTAATTTAGTGTTTTCCTGTTCTAGGTTTGACCGAATAGCTCACACCAGGGAGACGATGAACATCGACGGGATCAACTCATTAACATACAAAGTCCTTGAAGTCGTAAAAGACCAGCTATTCACCAAAATCACAGTGGATGTAGGGAAACCTTGAGTGGACAAAAGCTGAACAAATCCACAGCTTTATCTGTGAAAACCAAATGTGCCTTGTGTCGCCTTAAGATGACTCTTTAAAAGTGGATTTTATGTTCTAAGACTTAAGTACTTTGAGAAGGTCGCCTTCCTTGCACACGTGATGGTGACCACGATTTAACTATTCTTTGCTGAAGAACTGTTCAGCTGCTAAACAGACACGAGGGTTTTGTTTTGTTCCCCTCAAGAAAAACAAAGAAAACCAATGGTCACTTGATCCATTTGATGGAAACAGCAGACTGAAGCAATAAAGATGTTTTGTCAATGGTGGGATTGATACCTGGTGAATTTAAGCTGTGTTTGAATTTGAATATTTTATGAATTTTATTTGAGAGTTAATGCAAAGAATTTAAGAATTCAAGGACTGGGAAAATATACAGTCAATGTAAATGGGGCATTGGTGGGTTTTTAATTTTTAACTAAACATCTCATTTAGTATGCACCGGGTGTTTAAATTTTAAAGAGCCTTTTAAAGAATATTCTGTCTTTTCTTGGTGATCAAAAATCTGAATGTGTCGGCCTTATTTTATGAAGCATGTCGGACCATTATTCTGTTTGCTGGAGCACCAAAAACGACTGCCGTTAGTGCCTGTTTTATTAAAATAAAGGGATAGTTTTCAGCTAAATGACAATATTGCAATCATCTACTCATCCTTTTATTTTGTAATCTCAGACAAATTTTTTACAATGAGTAAATGATGACAATTTTCATTTTTAGGAAAATAATCATTTTGTTGTTGTTTTTTGTTGTTGTTGTTGTTGCTGTATTTAATATTTCTGGTTGAATATCAGGTCAATTGTTCTGTTTTTTGCCTTTTTAAATTGCGTTGTGAACTTTCTGATGTATGCTCTCTGTGGTGTAGGGCACAAGAATCATTTGTCTACTGTAATGAAACCAATGATCATTTTGTTAAGCTGGCTTGTGTAATTGTGCCTTTTGTATGTCTTGTGAGAAAGGAACGTGTTGTTAGAATACTAAACCTGTCTGTAGACACCAAAATGCCTTCCAAGCGTGTCAGGGGACAAACTGCAGACAAGCAAATGAATGTATGCCAGCTGTTTGCTCAAGTGCTTTTCAGGATGGCCACCAGCGGGCCGTGTCTCAGCACACAATGTACAGAATCTTTGAGTCGCAAAGCCAATTTATTTTCCTTGTGCTGAGCAGCCCAGAAGGCCCATAGATTTTCTTTCCAGCACAAAACACTCCCATGTCTTATAAAAAGCCATTTTGCACCAGGAAAGAAAACTACCTCTGCACACGGCACGGCCCTCGCAGGCAGAGCAGATTAGCGGCGAATGTTGTCTCTCAAACCAAATGCTTTTGCTGATAATCTTCCAGTGCTTTTGTTTGCAGCCAGAAGTCAGTTTAAATGAGCTTTTTATGACCACGGACAATGGTTTTTAGTTTTTGAGCCAGCGTTAAATTGACCTTCAATCGTGCAAACTCTAACACGCTGGGTCTCTTTGCTCATCTTTGCTTTTCTTGCTTGTTAATCTGTGTACAAGTGAAATTTTGGCAGTGGGGTTATTAAATTCAGTTTAAATCAACTCACGTCTCAAGACGTTTTTATTTGGCGGAGTGAAATTGTAAAATGTAACTTGAGAGGTTTGGTCGCCTCGCTCTGCACATCCAGACCTTCTCAGCAGAACCGCTTGTAAAGAAGCTGATAAGCCAATGGAGCTTTTCCGTCCCGATAAAACAGTTAACTCTTGCCTAGCTCATGTGCTCAACGAGTAAAAGATTCATTCCTCTGGTTGGTTGCTTCAAATTCTTGTTGTAGGATTGTTATTTGCTTTTTAAAAATTGTACATAATTAGTAGGCCTTCCTGCACAGTATATCCCAATACTCATTTGAAACCAGTAACACTATAATCCTGAAGCTGAATTTAAAATGTTTTGATTTTATAATTCTTTATGAAAGGCAGCTATTGTCAAGATACAGTTTTGGACTTTTGGACTGAAATCAGAATCACTACTTTTTCACACTGCATTCACAGAATTTAAATTGTTGCCTTAAACCAGTTGATTATACAAAACGGAACTAAATTATTAGACGTTCCCAGTCATTTCTGAAAAAGAAATGGACAGACTGACTCACTTATCACGTGATCACCTTATCCACTAAACACATTGCAATGTTTTTTAAAATTAAAAATTTCAAAGGGTTCTGGGGTGGGTGGAGATTATTTGAAAGGGTTTTCTATACAATTCAGAGTTGCTCAAATTGGCCATTTGAGATGTTGATTCATGTAGATTTGGGTTGAATATTTTGAAATTGTTTTAAGCCAGCCTCTATGTACACTGTGATGTTTTAAAAAGTAGTTATCTGTTGTGATGTCATAGACTGGGGACAAGTGGGTGGGAGCTAGTGTGCCACTAGGTAACCATAGAATAACAGTTTTTTTTTAACACATTTTGTACATGCTTACAGACTAATTGTACAAAAATAATTATCTATAGTTGATACGTTTTTTTGTCTTACGTTTCGGTTGATATATTCCTTACAATTGAAATACTAATACAATTGGAATACATCATAAAATGTTTGCAACTATATTCCTCAGCACAACTGATCCAGATTAGCTCTTAGATGTTTAACTAGAATTTTAAGCATGTTGTTTTACTTGTCTTGTAGAAGAGAGGGTTTGTCGGGTGTGTTTTTTTCAAACTCGCCACTTAAACCGGTCCAGCCTGTTGATTTTGAGGATTGCCGTACTGTTAGACTTTTGAAAGGATTTTTTCAAGGACACTGACAGGAATTCTAAAATGATCTGAATTTGTACAAACAAGCTATTTAAAGGGCAGTACTGTAGTTGGAATATATATATTTTCTTAGGGGGGGGGGTAAGCTAATCGTGAGCGGGTATTTATTTTTTTATGTGTGGGAGCGAGGTTACCTTGAACGTCTGTCACAGGACACAATGTCCCACCGGTCAAACCCTAACTTGTGAATTCTGAAACCCACATGTCCTGTTCAGGACCGAGTCTAGACTTGTGTGTTTAGTCACTAACACAATGTTAAGTCAATATACTGTGATCTCGGTCAACACACTCAAACCAAAGAAAATCTGTTCTTCCTACATGACACAAAAATTAGCTAAACACGCGTAGACACAAAGCAAACGTGAAACGGCACACAATTTAAGCAAGAGCTCGTTTTTTATAATATTCCTCGAAATACATGTTTCACTTCTTATTGCTAAATTCAACAATCCACAGAATCATTTAATGATTGTTATTGTTTGTTATTTAAGGTAGACATATTTGTATGAGTAATAAAATATATTGGTAAATACCGTTAACTCAATTAAAATTTGAGTTTGATACTGTAGAAGGCACTGAAAGGTAAAAGAAAAGTACAGCAGGTAATAACTAGTATTAATAAAGTACTAGCTTCTTCATAACTACTTTTTATTTCTAATTTGCCCTTTCACAAGCACAATCAAATAACTACAGTCTTCCTGACACACAACAGTTTTGCAGCAGCTGCAGCTGCTTCAGGCCAATGCGTGACATCATTTCCGCGTGGCTGACGGAGAAAAGAACGTTCCGCAGGTGCCAGCCAGAAGTTACGCAACTCAAACCAGCACTTACCGCTATAAAACAATTCAACAACAGCACAAGGAAATATTACTAGAGAAAACGGCCTACACTTAGAACAATGCTTGATTCAGGAATCTTTGAACGCCACACATATCATTCTTTGCTTTTTGTTGTGCGAGCGTTTTGATCGCAATGTGGATTGTTTTCGTTGGCTCTAAGCAAACGGTTCATCCAGGCCCATAACCTCAACACCCCAGAGGACCGTTAAAGGCAAATTCATAAATTCTTTAGACAGAGTAGACAGTGGCAGACAGGAAAACACTAAATATGCACGGCCTTGTATACACTCACATGTTTTATTTTTCTTTCTTTCATTCTTTCTTTCTGTCTGTCTGTCTGTCTTTCTTTCTTTCTTAAAACATCCTTGACCATTCTATAATTTGCAGCATTCCAATCACATGTAAAGGGCTAATATCATTTGCATGAACCTTTAAACTTCACCCTAATCCTCACCAATTCTGACTTTAATAATCTCATTTCAAAATTGCTCTGTAATGTGTTTAACTGTAATGTCACATTAGAGTTTTAATCTGGTATATAATTATATTTAAAGTCAGTTTGAATAGCAGGCAATTATTCTAGAATGTCACACTGAAGCAAAGGATCAGTATTAGAATCAGTCACACATTGCATGTCAAAAAACATTTAAATAGACTAGTTATGCAGGCTTTCAAGGTTCAACTTTGCAAATCCTGGATGTAAAACTGTAGAACATGTTGCAAAACAAATGTAAATCTGTGAGACTGTCACAAATTTCAATACTAAATCTACTTGAACAGAATTGTCAATTTTGTGACAAGATTTGTGTGTAAAGCTAAAGTCTAAGTTTTGTGCCATAGTTTTGTAGTTCTTTGCAGGGATTGTACGTAGAAACAGTCATGCATTTTCACCATTTATAGACGTAATTTTATCAGCAAAAAAAAGAGGAGCAAAACTGTGTTCCAAAAATTGAAATTCTTTCCAGCTTTATGCAAGTGTGCTGAATGCTATTTGAGGCTCGGTTCACATTAGGACATGCTGCTTATGAATTACTCAATATGTGTATTTCCTGCATGCCAGGTTTATTTCCAGTTTTTTGATGGAGTTTTAAGACTTCCACATCTTATCTCTAAAGTGGATAATGAAAAATAGTCAAATGTTCGGTGATTTTTCTTCAGTCTGATACAAAGGCAATACAAAGCGTTGTACTGACCACGTCCATGCCCTTTGAAGTAAGCCTGCATGCATACTGCAGTCGTTTGACAAGGCAAACGTGCCCAGGCACATCTTTCCATGATAATCAGCATCTTCGTGTAAATGACAAATTCATTTACATCTTCTCAAACTTAACGCTCTGTGTCCATGAGATCCCTGTGTTAACTTGGCCGGAATGACGTTACATTTGGTGGTGCTGGTTACATTTTAAGTCATCAGACAATAAACGCAGGAGCTGGTTTGGAGTGAGGCACATTTAGGGGATGAGGAATATTTGATTCTGATTGGTCAGTTGTAACATTATTTTTCTCTGTGTAAAGTTGCTAAGCCCCAATTGACAGCAGTGGTTACTGCACATATTAATGTCTATGTCAATGTATAATAAAATATACATACACATTCACGCACATCTCACTTCTCGTTTACTTTCTCCCTCTCTCTCATGTAAAGAAAAGAAAAATAAGGAGAAAGTGCCTCCTACTGGTCACAAAGAACCCAGCAAGCCTCGTTTTACAGATATGACCACACTAAATAAAAGTTAATCATACTTTGTGATATTTATTTTATTTAAAAAAGAAATAGTACAAAACAGGTTTCAGACATTCTCATTCATAAAAAAATGTATATCATAAATTTTATGTCTTAATATTTTGGTAAGTGGCATTGGTAGAAGGCAAAGCAATGCTCTTCAACTATGCAAAAATGAAAAGTGTCCAAAGAATTCAAAAAGCATGATTAGATCTGCAAATGCGGATATATTCATTACAAGTTTCCCTCTCCCACTCTCTTGAATAGCGTCTGTCGCTGCTGGGATGTCATGTTCTCACATGCCTCCAGGAGATTGGCCACTATTAGCGTTTGCTGAACAGTCTTTGCTTTCACCCACACCCGGCCATTCATCCCCACAACCAGTTCAAAGGGGAAAATCTTCCCTAGGTCTTTCACTATTTCACTCTGAGGAACCAGAAGTCTGATACAAGGAAGAGAAAAAAAATTGTTTATGCCTTCCAAAAATAAATATTATACAGTCATTTGGCCCATGTATTTGTTCACAAACCTGCGCACCAGTCCCAGTGATACTTTTATGAGAAAGCCATCACCTCCAAACACTCCCATCCCATTGGATCTGCCACAGCTGTCTATACACACAAGCTCAGGCTCCATGTCTTTGTTAGCAACTGTGAATTGTGCGAACACCAGATCCCCAACCTGTGGAATGTTTTATATGAAATAAGAAAGCACCGATACTGTACATTGATAATGATCGCATACCTGAACATTCGGCCGGTTCCTCTTGGTGGCGCCTTCAAACGCCAGGTAAGAAAGAGATGCCAGCTCACTTCCTCCGACGTCTACTTTAAAGATATCTCCAGCCTTTGCGGTCACAATGCCAATGACACTTTCACCCTTTGCTGGTACATACTGGAAGCAAGAATACAAATAAATATGATATAAAACACTCTACAATTTAATGTCAACTAACAGCATTAACCTCTTTCTTGTTGACCATCATTACAGTTGTTTTGACTGCTTTCTTGTCATTTTGTTGTTAAAATAGTGTTCTAATGTAATTTCTTGTACATGTTGAATACATAGTCTTATTCTGAAAGCCTATGACTTGTGTGCAATTTGTTCGTTTCAAAAAATAGCAAATACAATTGTTGCAAAAAAATAGTCTACACAATAATTGAAACAAGAAAGAAACAAATGCCTTTGGAGTACATTGATTAACTTTTTAGCATTCTAAATTGAATCTTACCCGTCTCTGTTGAGAGTCTATCCAGTACATATTGGGATGTTTATGCCGCAAAATTCCACTTTTACACACGTGGACTTCCTCTCCATTTCTCCGAAGACCGGGACCACATATAACCTTCTCGGGTTTACTATTGACATTTTCAGCGTCAGGCAACACAAATGAAAACACATCGCCCGGTAAAAGCGCTGCGCCTATTTTCTCTTTTAGACGAGCATGTGTGATAGATTCCATGTCAAAAATCACCGTGAACACGCTTGTACTTCCGTTATCAATAAAAGCCCTGCTAAACTTGCTCTGTAGGCAAAACAATATACGAGGCGATACGTTTATTACGAACAGAAAAGTACATACAGCCCCACAACCATTTGTCTGCCCTGTAATAGTACATAACGTTAGATATTTTACGTATATGCTGTTATCTACAATAAAGCTAAGCAAAAAGAATGGAACGCGGAATAACGTATGAAGACATGACCGGAAAAACGTCACAGGGGGACTTTTGTTTTTTTCCCGTAATGGCGGAGCACACGGAGGCAGAAGGCATTGGCCTGGGTTCTAGCAGGTGTGTTTTACCCTTATGTTTCACATTGTGGTTGCAATGAATTAACAATCTTTTGTTACAAAACTTGTTTTTCTTAAAAACGGTACCGAGTAGGTTTTTCTTGGAAATGGATTTCAGCCATTTCAAACCCCCGCTTGCTCTGTGCTTTGCACAATGAACTCACATAGCATTTTTGTGCTGAATTGCTTTTTACGAGTTCTTTTGCATTTTTATACGGTTGCTTTAATTCTGTGTTTACGTTCCATATATTGGGGTACTAGTTGAAAACTGAAAACACCCATGTAGAATATTTTTATTGGTAATTTGATGATTAATGTTTTTAAACTTCCCATTTAAATTCTATTGACAGCTGTTTTCTTTGTAAATTGAAGTTTCTTTCCATGTTTTTCAGCATGACCCAGCAGCCAGCACTGCACTTTCCAGGCACGTCTGCTCCCCCGGCCAACCCATCCAACCGCAGACAGCCTTTACTGAGCACTCCTGTGCCTCCCTTTGCCATGATGAGGGGTCCACCTCCCACCCGACCCCCCTTTGGAAGGATTCCCTTTGATCCAAGTGTTCCCCCACCCATGGGTGCACCACCTTTACAGGTACAGTAATAACGTAAATCTAATCAGTAGCTGAGTACCTAATCAGTACCTAAGGGATGACTCGCTGTGGCGACCCCTGATAAGGGAAAAGCCGAAAGAGAAGTAGTAATCAGTAGCTGAGTCTTTTGTTGTTCCTGTTGTGTAAAATGGTATTATTTACACGTATTTATATTTTATTCAATTGTTAATTATTTATAATAGTTATTACGGTATTTTAATGAAACGTTTTATCAATATTGTTTCATTTCAGAGACCACCATTCATGCCTCCACCAGCAGGGTCTATGCCACCTCCACCTGGATTGATATTTCCTCCTGGAATTCCTCCTTCAGCTGCTACTGCTCCCCCTTCTCTTCCTTCTACAGAAGAGATCTGGGTGGAGAACAAAAGTCCAGAAGGAAAGGTGCTTGATTTCTATATTTTAATGCTACATCAATGAGTGCTTTGAATAGATGTTTTGATTGATTATCCAAGTGGGAAATTTAAATGTGATTCTTGTATGTTTTTTTGTTAATATACCTCTTTTGTGTTAAGGTGTATTATTACAATGCAAGAACACGTGAGTCAGCCTGGACCAAACCTGAAGGTGTGAAGGTCATTCAGCAGGCTGAACTGGGTCCACTGATTCTGAGCCAGGCCGGAGCAGGAGGAGGTTCTGCCATGCCTGGACCATCCGCCAGCATTCCAGCCACTGCAAACACCACAGCACCAGTCCATGCTTCCCATACTCCCATCACAGCCATGAGCTCCACTCCTTCTGCTGGGATTACAGCTGCCTCACCTCTCCTCCCAACACCTGCAACAGGTAAACCTCACATTTCTTCCCAACATACTGCATCTATAATCATATTAGTGTATCTTACTATATATACTGCTGTTTCTTGATCACCAGCTCCTGAGATCATGGAGATGCCATCTACAGTAACTACAGCTCCCAGTGCCATGTCTAGTCCAATACCTGCTGTCAATCCTCCGACGGTTACGGTCGCTTTGAACACAGGCCCTCCACCCATGTCTGTAGCATTGCCCCACACGGTGCCACAGACCGCTGCTCCTATGCCAGGATTTCCTCCAGTCATGGTTCCGCCATTCAGAGTGCCGCTGCCCGGAATGCCCATTCCCATGCCTGGTAAATGTGACTTTTGGTATTTTTTTTGTCCCTTAATTCTACTATTTTCTTATCTCCTCTGTTTTGGTCTTGTAACAATCCTCGTCGTTCTGTCTTTTTTCGCTATCCTTAGCATGTTAAGAGAACCGTCTAGATTCTGCTGCCTTGTTGTTTTTTTTATTTCTGCTTTTCACAATTATTCTTCCTCATTCTGTAAATTAGAAAAAAAAAATGGGAATACATTGTCTAATACTAAATCTCATTGCGCTCATAAGCAGGCAGAAGTGAAGCTCTGTGTGCTATAGATGGCAGTAATCCACCATTTTCATCTGCATTTGTTCTGAAGCAACACTTTTTCTTTGACAGATGAGCACAATGTGCCATTCTCAGATCACTTATTGCTCTTCTTGGACTTTTTTTTTAAGAAAAACACCTGGAAGAAGCAGTTGATAAATGTTTGTCATTTCCAACCCTCTGCTTGCTTATACACTCTTTCAGGTGTAGCAATGATGCAGATAGTCAGCTGTCCCTATGTAAAGACTATCTCGCCTACCAAAAACGGTAATTTTCACCCAATTATGGCATGTTAGTTGCTGTTGTGCATCTTTATGCTTTTTTTGGGTAAAGTATTTGAAACCCTAAAGTCATTGTGAATATTCAAAATGTCTTAACATAAACGGTAAATAAAATAACATACATCAAATGAAGCCGTAGGCAGTAACCAATGATAAACTTCTGTAGATCAGAAGAATCCTGGAGTTTTTTTTGTGGCTTTCTTATTACTGTTTTTTCCCTTCTTAGTGAATGGTCTCCGTGTATTATTGTGGTGGTGTATTGTTGCATGGATTTTATTTATTTATTTTTTATATGAGATGGATGGTCAATGTGAGGTTTTTGATGTGCAATGATTTTAAAAACCTTTTTATTTCAAAATATTTAATACATTTCAAAATATAATTTAAATATTTAAATGATCTATGTATTTTGTTATTTGTTTGAAATAAAACATTATTTTATTATTACTATTATTATTTATTTTAGTTAATTTTTTTTCTTTTATTTATTTATTATTATTATTATTGTTATTATATATATATATATATATATATTTTTTTTTTTTACCAGATTCTGTTAACGTTCTGTTGAGCTGGTGTTTTACTCAATATTTGTAGTTTATGATGAGATCTTGAACCAACTTGGATTTTCTGTGATATCAAGGTTTGCTCCCTGGCATGGCACCACCCTTGATTCCCATGATGCCCCCTCAAATGACATTGCCCCCCGGACACCCAGGACTTCCAGGACATCTACGTTCATCTGATTGGGCAGAATTCAAAACTCATGAGGGAAAGTCTTATTACTACAATAAACACACGCAGGAAACCACCTGGGATAAACCTCAGGAGCTCAGAGAAGCAGGTTTGTGCAATTGTGTGCAAATGCCATCTGTGAGTAATGCAATGACATAATCTTTTATTTGTTAAAAGACTTTTCAAAAAGCAGCATTTAAATATTAGATGAATTTGTTTACAAATTATATTTGCCTTTTAATGGGTCATTTTTTTTTACTTTTTAATAAAAGCACACATATTTACTGATCTTCAAATCAGCAACCCATCTGACTAAACCAGAAATTTTGATTTTGAAGTTTTGAAGTTGTTTTTCAACAATAATAATTCAGTCCCACAATTGTGGCACACAAATTAGCTTTTTAATGTGTATTTTTTTCCGAGCAAATATAAAACTATAAAATTAGCTGGTAAGTAACAGTTTAAGCTAGTCAGATACTGTATACTGTACTGCTTTTTTTTTATACTACATCAGATTATCTGTTAGGAGAGTTCACAAGATTACACGGCATTCTGGGAGACAGAGTTGTAGTCTGGTAAAAAAAGATCTTTATCTATATTTGTGGAATTCTAATATTGATAAAGTCAGAGTCAATAGAAATGTGTATGACATTTTATCACTCACATTGTGATAGTGTCTAATTGTATTTTATCGTTTGTTGGCCTTTGTATTGTTTAAATGTATTACAGAAAGAGAAAGAGAAAGGATCAAGGAGGCAGTTTTTGATGTTCTTGATGCTGAAATCATGGATATGGAAGATGGTAGTCCAATGATTAACCCGCCAAAAGAGCTGAAAGAGGTAACTAAAAGAACATCAGCTCATTGCGATCCCTAAACTAAAAGAAAATGTATGTATCTTTGTGTAACTAGTTAAAGGATGAAGAAATGACAGAGGAGCAAAGAGCAGCAAAAAAAGCCAAGCCTATTGCTACTACACCCATACCTGGCACGCCGTGGTAGGCACATGGACTTTTTACTTTTACTGTGGCTTGAAAACTAAAAATTATAAGTACATGTTGAAGCATTACATGTTTTTCTCTTCGGATAGGTCTAACTACAAATATATAATGAATTGATTAATGTACATTGCTTTTTGTGAATTGTTTTAAGTCAGGAATTAAATTCTCCAATCTTTTGTTGACTAGTTTGTCTATTAAACTACTGTAAATCTAATAATGTAAAAAATTACTGCAGATTGAGGTAAAAACTGTAATCTTTTTATTTATTACATTTATACACTGCCTTTCACACTCACATTAGCATAACTTGTCAATAGCACATCAAGGCTCACGTAAAACGTTTTGCATAAACCATTGTATAGAATAAAATTATTCATCGCTAATAACTTGTAGAAGACATTCGCACATCAGTCGAGATGAGTTTGAGAAATCTTTTTATGTGGCATCTGACATGCAGCTGTAAGTGAAGAATGACAACTGTGTTGAGATAATTCACATTAAATTCAATTGATAAGCACAGGCTCAGGGTTGCATTTCCGCTGGTGGAAACGAGACGGTGGCGTAAACCTTTCCGAAAATAAGTTTTATGACGGTTTACGCTGGCGAAAACTGACGGAAACCTGGTAGAAACTGTGTTGTTTATCAGTCTGGCAAGGTCTCAGAAACCAAAGACTAGTATTCTAGTTATAGTCTACTTGTGTTACATAGAACTTTGAAACATAAATACTGTACATTAATTTTAGAATGATGTTTCTGGTAGAATTTAGTATTTTTAAAGCAGACATTTTTTGTGACGATAACTAAGAGACTAAGACACGTATAGACAATATTAATTGTCTAATTAATTAATAAAAGAAAAATTCAATGAACAATTTGAGCGAAGTCGACTGTGTATATTGCTGTATTCAACTATTCAATTATTTCATACCCCAAAATATCCAGGAACAGATAATTGCATTATGAATGAGTATTAGGTACAGCTAAGATTGATTAATTCTGCATTAAAAAAGTTTTTTAAACAATCTTTTGGGTTTCTGACGGTTTCCGCCGCAATAGGCGTAATAAACCTGTTTACCGCCGAGTCGGTAAATACCGGTATTTAACGCCATGCTGCGGAAACCATGCAAACTATGCACAGGTTGAATAAAACTGTCTGGAATTGTTCTAAATTCAAATATTTTATGTACTTCTGGTCAAAAGATTTAAAAAGAAAAATGAATTTTCTTTTGTGCGTGTTAGGTGTGTAGTGTGGACAGGCGATGGGCGCGTCTTCTTTTACAACCCCACCACACGTCTGTCCATGTGGGACCGGCCGGAGGACCTGGTGGGAAGAGCTGATGTAGATAAAGCTCTTCAGGATCCTCCTCACAAAAGAGGACTGGACAACAGCTATAAACAAGGTAAAGGTCACCGTCAAAAAGTGTGGCTGACTAGATATCCTGTGTGAGCCAAAAGCTTTCTCTGTTTTTTATAGTGTTGGAATTGCTCTGTAAACCTTTTCTTTTTTTCTGGTTTGTTTGGACACAGTGCTGTCTAAGGAGGATTTTGAGTCTGTTCAGGGAGACGACTTTCCTGACGATGAACCGAAGAAGGCCAAGAAACGGAAGTGAGAATGATTTTCTGTCTAATGTGTCCGATATCATGAATTTTTATATCCGAGTATCACTTAGCAAAGTGAAAAGAATCCAACCAACTGCCTGGTTGTTAATCAAATTAGGACAGAGGAGAAGATGGAGACTGATTCAGAGAAAGAAGCGGCGATGGAGGCTGAGCTGAAGGCGGCCCGTGAGAGAGCAGTGGTTCCTCAGGAAGCTCGAATGACTCAATTTAAAGACATGCTGCTTGAGCGAGGGGTAAGATACTAAAATGTTTGTCCATACAGACTAGGTCAACTATGATGTTAACCCGTCATGGTCATAGCATAGTCAAGTCTCAGAGACTAGATATTAATAATTTAGGAACAATGCTTTATTTCATACTGCTGCATAGGGACAGTGTCAGAAAAGTGCTTTATAAATAAAATCATATTGAATTAATCACATTGTTTACTTTGAATATTATGCGTAGAAGTTTTTTTTAGCATTTACCATGAAATAGACACCTGAGCTTATATGTAACCAATAAATCCCCTGCACATAGCTATGTTAGTTTATTACAATGAGTAATGGCAATCTTTGAGCCAAAAGTATTTTGACACAAAATGAGACAAAAGTGCCATTCTTTAACCATAGGCTTGCATGATCGGATGTGTGAAATAAATACACAGAGGAATTGATTACAGGAATTGAAATGTTAAGTTTATCTGTGTTTTGTTACTAATCAATAGTCAACAATGGTCAATCTTATGAGACCCCCCCCCACACACACATTACTAGATTTTTTTGTTTTATTTTATTTATTTTTTTATTTCATAAAAATACTTTGATTTCTTGAGTGCAATTGGTTTATATAATTAGCCAATGCTTCGGAAAGGTCAAACCCATCATCTCTTTTCGACATCCTCTGGCTTCATTAAAACACTTACCTGACATTTCCCGATCAGAGAAGCGCTGATCAGTGGAGTCTCACATCTCTCTTTTCCCAGAAACAGATTTCATGTTTCTACTATAAAATATGGATCAACCTGTACAAATTGTAGGATTGAGATCCCTTCAAGTCTGTAGCAGAGAAGAATCTGCCCTTTACCATGCGGCATTGAACCAAGATGAAAGGCCCATTTGCAGTCACGGGGACTCATCATCAAGGATAGACCCCATAACACCCCCCTCATTCTCATCATCATTGAACTCCTGCATCTCTGAGAGGCGCCGTACGTGGCGAATGCAGTCAACACTCTGGTCAAACTATTGGGCATTCACCCCCCCTCCGTCATCTAATTACACCTTTCATTGCTCCAATTAGCGTGGTGGGAAAAGAAAGAGTTGGAGGCAGGGAGAAGGAAGCTGAGTACCTCCTGAGGGCTGCATGTCATTCATTAGGGTTTATAGGATAGGGATAAAAGCAGTAGGCTCGCACACCCTGACTCCAGCACAACAGGAAGTGGACACCCTCGGAGGGGCTCTCCTATTGAACGCTCTCCTCTTATTATAATGGCCCTAATTAAGAGGGGAGGGGGTCTAAATGGCAACATGACAATTTTTCACCATAATTTTTTTAAGGTATCTGCGTTTTCCACCTGGGAGAAGGAACTTCATAAAATTGTATTTGATCCGAGGTATCTGCTGCTCAACCCTAAAGAGAGAAAGCAGGTATGACACTTTATTAATATATATATATATATATATATATATATATAATTTATTTATTTTCTTAGAGTGTTTTATGTTTTTGTTAAAGAACTTTTATGTTTGTTCTGTAGGTGTTTGATCAGTATGTTAAGACACGGGCTGAGGAGGAGAGGAAAGAGAAAAAGAATAAAATCATGCAGGTGAAAGATGATTTCAGGAAAATGATGGAAGAAGCTAAACTCAGTGTCAGGTAAACGTGAATATTGTTATTTATGTTTACTTTATTTCATGCCATTGTTTTTTCCATTTTCTTGTTTCTTTTATTTTATTCACATATTTATGTTTATATTTGCAAAAGAGGGGAAAAGACGGAGTCAGTCCAAACCCAATTCCTTGTTGTCATCGCGACTTGGCCAATAAAGTTTTCTGATTCTGACAACAGTAACGATGATAAAAATGTTTATTACAGTCAACTCACATTCGTGTTGTTTAGGTATTGGTAGCATTAAAAAAGCAACTGAATGTATTTTCTTTACCTAATTCTTACCACAGACTTTCTGCAAATGTAAAGTTGTCACATTATGGATCAATTTGTATTGCAGAAAACAAAGAATAATTATCAATTTGCAACATTTTAAAAGTTTCACAGTAGTAACATTTACTAAGCATTTTCTATTATAAGGACAATTTTCTTGTGTGTACAATAAATAACCTGCATTTTTAAGACCTATAGATAGATAAAAGTTAAATTTAACTGTGTATATTGATTGGATTTCTCTAGAAAGGACCCATAAACAGTTATGAACAGGCTTAGTAAATGTTTGTTTTTAGACCTGAAATCAGAAATAAAAATTGGTATTGTTGTGATCTTCTGGAAATGTCTTTTGGTCGAGCTGTTTACACTCAATGCTTTATAGGTCACTCTAGTGGAATCTAGAGTGAATCGTGTTTCCTTTGCAATTCAAAACCAAATCCAAAACCACAATTGTTCACAATTTTTCACTGCTGTACACTGACCTGAACCCTCCACTTCTGCAATATTTTCGGTTGCTACTGCTATCTATATGTATAGTGGACCATATGCTGCTATTTGCTATTAGTTGAATTCAAATGCAATTTTATTTTAGTAATACGTATATATGATTCTTTTCATTATCACGTTGGAACCAAACTTGTAATTCTAAAGGCAACCAGACTTACGTTCTGGTATTGTAATATTGTAGATGATGTATTAACTAACAACCTGTAATCTTTCTTTTTTGCCTCCGCAGAACAACGTTCAGTGAGTTTGCTGCCAAACATGCCAAAGATTTGCGCTTTAAGGCTGTTGAGAAAATGAAGGACAGAGAGGCCATCTTTATTGAGTTCATGACGGCCTACAGAAAGAAGGAGAAGGAAAGCTCAAAAAATCGTGGTGATAAGGTGAGAAGACACAAAACACTTTCTCTTCATGGAGGTGTCAGACTTATTAAACTTTAATGTAGGGCCCTTGTTATTTAACTGACATTTTATACAATAGGTCCTAATGCTCATATGCTTTCCAGGGAAGATTCTGGGCGCTTTACTAGATATCATTTGACATGGGCATCTCAATGTTGATCGCTTTTTCGAGATTTTACACAATTGTCAAAAAGTACATAATCTCAAATAATCACAGTAGGAAGGAAAGTGGCCGAACAGTTGTGTGTGTTTCTGTGGCTTGGGTTAAGTGTGAGAAGATGGGGCTGATTGCCTTTAGCAGCTAAAGGTCAGTTATCAAACATTAATGGTGATGAAATGTCACCTGTTGGAGGGGGCCATAGGTTAGAACCAGGTGGGGTTCACCAGAGGATTCCTGTAATTATCAAACCGCATTTGCGGTTATCAGTTTAGATGCCAGTCAGAAATGGAGTAACGGTTTAGTAGCGTTATATCCACATTTTTGCATTGAGTGGATGCTTACAGAATTAACAAAAAAAAAAAAGATTAAATTTGGTCCATTAGATAAAATTATTATAATATCATTATTATTCATATTGTTCAACATAATATTACCTATAATTCTGACTTTTAAGTGTTTCAAAGGCCATTTTCAGAATTTCTTCAGCATATCTAGTTTTTACTGTTTTTGAATGAAATTGGGAAAGTATATAGTTGTATTAAAGCTTATTCGAAGTAGGTTATTGAATCGTAGCTGTGAAAATAAAACCCTGCTGTCATTGGTTTCTTAGGTCAAACAAGACTTTTTTGAGCTGCTATCTGATTACCACGTGGATGGTCAACAGCGCTGGAGCAAGGTGAAGGAGAAGATGGAGACTGACCCTCGATATAAAGCAGTAGATACCTCAGCAACTCGAGAAGAACTGTTCAAGAATTACGTGGAGCGTCTTTCTAAGGCAAGTAGTCATAAGTGAAACTAAAGGTGAAAAATGAATACAGTATTTCTAATGAATATAGCACGTATGCTTTATCTTTTTTTTGGCACACACTTGTTGTTTGGCTCTAGCGGTTAATTATAAATTTTCTTGTGTTGATTTCAGAATTGGTAATAAAAAATGTTCAATGTTTTCTCCTGTTACATCTGTGTTGAATCCTGGCATTTTTTTTCCAGAATCCAAATTCGGAGAAAGAGAAGGACTTGGAGAAGCAGGCCCGGATTGAGGCCAGTCTACGAGAACGAGAGCGGATGGTGCAGAGGTTCCGGTCCGAGCAGTCCAAGGAGATTGATCGTGAAAGAGAACAGCATAAGAGGGAAGAGGCTGTGCAGCATTTTAAAGCGCTCCTGTCTGATATGGTAACATTTCTAGCCATACCTTTATTGATGTTTATCGTTCAGATAATAATTTTTGGTTCACTCCCTCGAGAAATGTATAACATTTGACAAATGTGTTTGGAACCTGACAGGTGAAGTCATCCGATGCCTCGTGGTCGGATACGCGGCGCTCTCTGAGGAAGGACCACCGATGGGAATCGTCTTCACTGCTGGAGCGAGATGAGAAAGAGAAGCTCTTTAATGAGCACATCGAGGCTCTCGCCAAGAAGAAAAAGGAGCATTTTCGCCACCTTCTAGATGAGACGACTTCGGTACATTGTGCTGTGATTCCATTGTTGGCTTTTGTTATTCTGCCTTCTGTGCCAAATCTAATCTCAAATTGTGTCCACTCTAGATCTCTTTGATGTCGACATGGAAAGAAGTAAAGAAAGTCATTAAAGAAGATCCAAGATATGCCAAGTTTTCCAGCAGTGACAGAGTAAAACCTGCTTTTCAGATGTCAAATGCTGTGTTAATGTGGTCTTTTGAATATCCAAATGATTGCTGCTGTTTTCTTGCAGAAAAGACAGAGAGAGTTTGATGACTACATCAAAGACAAGTACATCACAGCCAAAGCAGACTTCAGAACCCTGCTGAAAGAAACCAAGTTCATCACCTACAAGTAAGACCCTTCAAATATCATTTTTACAAAAGTCTGAAGTTGGCATGTGAAGTTTATTGTGTGTTTATATGGTGTGAATAGTTAATATATGGCCTAATGTTTTGTTTTTTTTACCAATTTTTCTTTGTGAAAGGTGTTTACTTGATGTTTTTCACACAAGGTTTAGAAACCCTACCACTGCTTTTAAGGTTTTTTTTAAATATGTATTATAACATTATTTAAAAAATAAATAAAAGACAGAACTACAATCAGATTTATTGAATTACACTTTCAGTCTCTCTCTCTAGGGGTTTTGGTTAATTATTTCTTGACGATAATCATTCAAGCTCAAAATGGTGGCACACACATTTCCTCTTGGTTTTTTTTCTACTGCTTTTTATTTGCGCATTTTATTTATTTATTTTTTATGTCATAGTAAATTTTGTTATACAGTTTTTCCACTTGAGACTGAATAGAGACTCAGCTAAAGAACCTCACTCAAATATTTACTACAAACCCCAAATAACAAAAATTACGGCTGCATTATGCATATAATTACCATTGAGTGCTGCAGCAATCTAAGTGTATGAACATTATTAAACTCTGTTAGGTCAGAATATCAAGGTGGCATTTTGTGTGTGTGATCGCAGAATGGTTGGCTATTGGCACCATTGATGCAATTTCAATATTACTGATTTCACAACCGATAATTTAAAATGAACTCTTATTAATACACCAGATAATATGGTACTGCAATAAATTGTTCACTTTCTTTTACTGTTCCAAGTGTCTATAACTTGCTAATTGTTTGTATATTTTGGTATGTTTGTAGGATGTTTCATGCTTGTCACATTCCCCAAATGTCACTTCAGCCATAATCAATATCTTTCTTCCGTCTCCAGATCTCGTAAGTTGATGCATGAGTCCGATCAGCATTTTTCAGACATTGAGAAGACTTTGCAGAAGGATAAACGGTACTTGGTTCTGGAGTGTGTGCCAGACGAGAGGCACAAACTCCTGATGGCCTATGTAGATGAGCTGGACCGAAAGGGTCCTCCACCCCCTCCCACCGCTTTTGAACCTGCTCGACGTTCCACCAAGTGAAATATTTCCCACTTGGCACCAGCGACTCGTATCACAGACTTTGCAGACGCTGAATGACAACTCCATCCAAAGACACTACATGTCAAACTTCTGAAACTGATCATGTTTTTCAGATAAACATAAGGCTCAGACTGAGTCTTTGGACCATCCAGGTCTTCTTCAGCTCTGTTTTTGTCTGAGGTGTTTAAGCCTCATTAGACTGCAAATTGTGGTGATATTTTAATGCATCTGTCTTGTTTTTGGGTAACCGTGCAGAAAGTATAATGAAGAGATGACCATTTGGTGCCTGATGACCCCTGTATCCACCCCATCAGCCACCTTCTGTGGTTTCACACACCCATCCGCTGTGTTTCTGGCGTCTTGCTCAGTAGAAGCTGGTTTATTGAACTTGGGAAAGTGTTTTTCTGTGATTTGGTCACCTACAGGGAAACATTCGAAAAAACCTCTTCTGTGCATTTGTTGTTTTAAATGTTTGGTTATTATGTGACATGTTTCTAGATGATGAATATATATGAATAATATGTTCATTAGTGTGATAATGTGTTGACCATGTGAGAATTGGTAGTTGACCATGTCAACTGGTCATATGGTTTAATTTAAATGTTCAGCCATTTCTTTAGGAAGAAAATATTGTTTTTGGACTTGCTTTATGTACAGTTTCGATTTAATAAAAGCAACCAATTTTTTTACTCTGTGTAAGTGTAAAGGTTATCTCATGATCTGAATGAGGAAAAGGAAAGTGATGTGATTGATGAGCTGGTTGTCTTTATGGTTTACTCAAGCTGCAGGAGAGAAGCACAACACTGTTTTGTTTGTATTATATCCCTTTATTTTACACAAATACATTTCCAAATGTTATTAGTCACTTGAAGAGCAGTTTCTCTTTACACAGAGTTGTGATCAAAAATGTGGAAAGTGCATGTAGAATAATTTAGCTTTTAATGGAGGCTGTTAGCTGTTATTCACATGATCATGTAAAAAATTGTCCATCACAACATGTTATTCCAATATACAGTACACTGTTTGTTACAATACAGCATAAACTTACCAAGAATACAGATGCATTTCCATATACATATACATACATATACTCTTATGTAACACAGGTGAATCTAAGAACAGACAAATCACAAGAGGAAGATTAACAATGCAAACCTTTCGTTTAAGATCAATCGTGTTAGAATGGCACAGATGAGATCTGATTGTTTTTCCCAGTTGGGACGAGAGGAAAGGTCTTAATGTTTCCCATTTTTGGGGTCTTGATGTTCCCACGGAACAGGGTCGTTTTCCAGCGACTGGGATCCGCTCTCTCGTTCATGCCAGAACTGCTCGACATCCTGCAGGACCATCCCATCCTTGTTGGTCGGGCTCTCTTGCGGACCCCCACCTTGATCGGGTTGCTTTTCAGCCTTGGGTTCTTCTGTTCGCTCAAGTTGGTCTGTAGAAAGATGGGCGGAAGTCTCTGGTCTGGGAGTGGGTGACTTGAGAGCCGTCTGGTTATGGGGTCCTGGCTTGGGTTTGGGGGGCTGTTTGCGGAGAGTGAGTCTGCGCCAGAGACCGATGTAGCCCTCCCTGAATTCCTCCGAGAGCGCCAGGACAATGAAAGGGTTGACGACAGATATGGAGAACATGAGAATCTGAGCTGAGAGTGTGAAGAGGACCGGAGGGAACGCACCATCAGTTTCCAGGGCGTGACGCATCCAGACCCAGGACACCCATTGTGGAAGCCACATGGTCGCCATGGCCACAGTCAGGCTGAACAGCATCAACGTCAGTTTGCGTGATCGAATCTGTGTTCGAAGGTTCTGAGTCTTGCTGGATCTCCGCTGACACCGTCCGTACGCCTTCCAAAAGTAGAGTAAAGCGAAGCTCAAAGGTGTGCAGTAGGCCACCAGCGGGTAAGCCTTGACGTACACCGACATGAAGTTATGAGCGCCGAGTGGAACCGTCTGCACGCACGCCATTCCGTGGGCTTCTCTCTGCAGAGTGGCAAAGAGCCAATGGGGAATGGGAATCACACAGGCCAGGAGCCATGTGAAGAGCAGGACGACCAGGATGGTTTTCACCCGGATGCTCACTTGTTTGGTGGGATTACTGACGTACCTGTAGCAAGCTTTGGCAATGATGCCCACCGTGAAGCTCTTTGCAGCCATGCAGGAGTGCAAGAACCAGTCGCAGGTCTTACAGACCAACAATCCAAGGGTCCAGCTGGCACTGGAATAAGCCGTGGCTTTAAAGGGAATGGCAAATGCCAAAACCAAACCATCAGCCAGCATGAGATTAAGGATGAGCGCATTGATCAAGGAGAGCTTACTTTTACGCGCATTGGTGATCAGGACTCCCATTGCGGTAATATTCCCAGTGAATCCCAGAACGCAGATGACTCCCAGCAAAACTGGGATCAGAACCCTCAGATCTGCCTGATCCAGGTGTTGATATCCACTTCTTTCCAAAAATGTGCGTCTGTCCACGGAACTGTTTCCAGTGCTGATGTTCATAACTGTTAGTTTATCCATTTGTACGTCGCCGGATCGAATTATGAGGGAGAAAGTATGTTTCTGAGATGTTTAGGCAGAAGGTTCTTGAATATTTCCCGCGCGCTGTTGCATGCGCAGCCCGCTCGCTCTTGTTGCTCTCCTCACTCAGACGCGGGAAAGTGAGCGGTTTTATAACGGACATTTTGATTGACAGGCGCAGACTCCAGCTGATTGACTGAGGGCAATTACGTTCGGCTTTGTGTAATGGACATTTGAGGCTCCTAACCGTGTTACTGCCTCTCTAATCATTGGAAATTAAGGTTCGTATTTTTAATGAAATTGATAACTGGTGAATTTTTATCATAAGATATTCACAATTTTTCGACGACCTCCTTCACCGTTTTCACTCAACCCCATTTTATACTTTTAGGACTTCATATTTTAAGCGCATACGATCATTTATGAAATATCTCTACGGTTAGACTTGCCATCTGTTTTATGTCGAAGATTTCGACAAAAACGTAAAGTGAGTGAGATATGATGAACAATTGGCCAAAGCGAAAAATAGAAAAACACGTAAATGTGAAGCATTTTTGTCCGTTTCTTACAAATTTACGTTTGATATTGTTGCCATTAATCTAAATGTCCTGAAAGTCGACATTCACTTATACATGCAGTAACTTCATCTTGCTGCGGCAGAAACGCAACTACAAGAAACGATGAAATAATCTTTTGCAGGGCGCGTAAACGCGCGACAGAAATATGTGAAGAAAAAAAATTATTTATTTTTAGTTTATTTTTATTAGTTATTTTACTTCATAATTAGATGTATGAATCAAGGGTTCGATAGCGGTTTTATCCTAATATTGTAATAGTAGCATAGAAATACATAGAAATATAAAAAATTCATTTTTGAGGAAAAAAATTAAAAGATTGGCGCTGTGGACAAAAGCAACGTCATTCCATTTAGCCACTAGATGGCGCCATCGACCTATTAAAAAACCGCCCATAAAAAAAGAGCCAGGACTAGTTTGAATTCCACTTTTTTTATTCCTTTCGTTTGTATTGAAACGAATTCCATTAAGCAAAGAGAATGCTTTCAGTGCGTGTGGATACATTCTGAGCTAAATTAAAAAAAGAAGAAGTTTACAACTGAAGCTTTTTTTTGTTCAGAAGTGAACATTACTTGTTTATTTTACATATTAAAATTCCCTGATATCATTTAACCTTCACGTATAGGCTACATCATGATACCGGCATTCTTATCATTCTCAAGTTCAATTGACCATTCAACGAGGACATGTTAACAGTCTTGGACAGATGCAGCAGAAACAAAGAGAAAGATGACATTTGATTGTTACGTTCCTCAGATGTTACAGAACAGTTCTTTTTTTTTTTTTATCGGTTCATTACAGATGACATCTCGCATGCAGTAATACTTCTCACCGAGTACAGAAAAAAAGAGTATGAGAATACTGAGATAACGTAGAGACGAGACTAATGCAAAGTTCAAGTACTTCAATTCTGCGTACTGAAAAACCATGTCATGTTCTTTTCGCTTTTCACACAAAGCTATTCTGTTTATTTCTTGTAAAAACATTCACACTTCACAATCCAAATTCCTTCCCACAATCCCTTTCCAAAATCCTCCCACCCTCCGCCCGATCAGTCCCCCGTACCGTCATACGAAAAGAAGGCACCACAGCGTATTAATGGTTACATCAAAATAAGAGGACAACCAATGAAATGACCAAGTGAGACAGAAGATTATTTTATCCGGACCAATCATGTCGTAGAACTTCAGACTGTTTGTCTCCTTTCCAAAGTCAGCACAGAGTCACATTCTCCGTCAAGAGTCGGACCGACACTTTGGTGGAAGTCATAGCGCATTGTGTGTTCCGAAAAGGAATGAAAGTCCAGTAGGATTCTTGTAAAGGCACCCTGTCTGGATGCCAGCAATCACCTGTCTCTGAATTGTATATCTTTGCTGTATAAAATGCCATTTTTTTTATTCGAACAGTCAAGCGTTTCTTTCCATCAAGAAACAAACGAATAAATAGAATAAATTAGGAGTTTGTGGAAGAGAAGATGCAGGTGTTTCCTCGAGAACGATTGATTGTGCAAGGCAGGATGCTGCTTTTTCATTCAAGTCTGGCAGCATCTGTGCACAACATGGCCATTTTATCCAGCATTAGACGTCCTAAATCTCTCCATTTGTCTTCCAATATCATAAATAACATCCTGACTCCCAGTCGAAACCCTTGCACGCAGCAATTTTCGTCGTTTTCTGTCTCCTCCAGTGCGCGTTCAGGCGGTAGCGTTGTGCTAGTTGACCTTATCCTGGAATATGTAAAGGTTATTGGTGGCTGCTACTGCGATGATGTTCTCGGCAGGATGCCAGGCGGTGTGGAGGATCTTCTTGCTGAAGTCCAGGCTGTCTACACTGATTTCGTCTTTCCGGCGTTTTCCTCCCACACACACCTTGCGGGGTTTCAGAATGGCCCGAGGCTTGCTGTTCTCCCTGGACGCCTCCAGTGTCACGTCACGTTTGGTATTGCGGTCGAACATTCGGAAGAAGTTGTTGTACGAACCAGTCATGATCACACTGGAAGATACAAAATTCAATGTTAATAAAAGCAAATACAAGAGAAATTTTGCTATAGCACTGAACAAAATGTTATACACAAGCACACAGTAAAAATATAAAAGTACCCACTAATAAAATTAAACAAGTATGTGTTTTCAGTTAAAAATATACATGGTATTAAAAAAAAGCGTTAAGTTTCACGATTACATTTTCTTTTGTGCAAAAAAGTAAATATATCTGCAAACAGAAATGCGGAGGTTCAGCCGTTACATGGTGGGATTAAAATTAGAATATTGAGTGGTCAATATTCTCCAAAGGGTCATAACTCTTTTTTAATTGCGTGGAGCCTTACAAAATAGCTGACTCCGCCAATACACAAGCTTTATATTGAAAACCACAATTTGAAAACACATTTCCTGTAGACCGCAATCATATGACTACAATAGGGTTCACACGCCTCCGGGCTGAACCCCTAATAATAGATAAGACATTTATGCTAAAAAGCATCATGGCTAGCTTTCTTATAAAGGAAGGGTAATAGGAGGTTGAGGTTGAGATAAGAACAATTTAAAATACACATTAATATTGGATACATTAAAAATCCACATTTTTTCTTCAGCTTTCACAAAAAAATGACAGTATAAGCACATAAGGTTTGTAATACTGCAGCACAATGATGAAGAGCGATGTCTATTTTGTTTCCTGTTTTAATCTTAGTGGGTTTTGATAAGTACTGACCTGTCCGATCCATTCCAAACACATTCAAATTTGTCGAAGATGCAGTCGTTCTCATACAGCGAGCACAGCTTGCTTCTTAGGTAATCGTGAACCTGATGGATGAGAAAAATGAGTTATTATTATTATTAGCAACGGGCGCCCAAAAGAAGTGAAATGTGTGCTTCAGTGCGTATTCAACAGAACGCTGATGCATTTAGCTTTTCTACTCTCTTACCTGATAGGTCTCCAGGGGCTTGCTCTCCATGTTGAGATCCCAGACCTTCACCGTCAAGTAGTCACGTGTCATCAGGTATCGCCCGCTGTGGCTGAACTTCACGTCCGAGATGGATGAGATGATTTCAGAGAAAAAGGATCGATTGCTTGGATCTTCTGGCTCTTCGAAAACTAGACGCCCAGGAAGAATCAAGCACACAAGCATTAGCAATGGATCGTTTCTGCCCGAAGCAGAGAAGTTTTTCCGACATTTCCACCGCATCCTCCAAGCATGTCATGAATCCCCAGTCTCGCTGGGGAAATAATACACCTGTCAGTGCAGGGAAACAGATATTTCTCATCCGCTATCGATTATCCCCTCACTGCTTTGCTGTGCTTTCCGGAGAAGACAGCCAGAGCAGAGGGCTGGAGGACGGATCAGCGCTCGCATGGCTGCAGGTGTTTGGCGTGTCACATGGTGAGGCTGTCCACCTGCGGACCCTCGGCGTGTCATTCAGAGGGGCTAATGAGTCCTCTGGGGAGGCGAAGCCCACTGTTGCTCGCAGCACTGCCGCGCTTGGCTTGCCTCCTCCGCTTGACACTGCAGATTGATTTTAAAAAATATTCTTTGGGATGCCTGGAAGATTTATTAGTGTGTTGAGGAAACACACACATACCTGCACACACACACACACACACACACACACACAATGCGATGGGAAAGACATTGTGGAGGTCTTTCCTGAGGCAATCTGGAACATCTGCCTGCTGTGAGATCATGTACCCAGGAAGGAAATTGACAGATGTGTGTGTAATTTAGGTCAGTGTGTTGCTGGAGAGCTAAAAGTGGGGGTCCCACGGTCACCCCCTGCAGCCAATACGCCTTTTTAAAATTCAGCAACCGGATGCAAGTGCATAAAGTAGCGAGCGCATCAATAAGACAAGTCTAGCCGTGGCGAGAACGATGGGTGAAGCCGTCACTCGTCAATCATTGATTTTTATGCCAAGCTAAAATGTCAATGTTCGTATGCTGACCGTGAAATGCACTCGGACATCTCCCGTCTTAAAGTGCATGTGGAGCAGAGGTGTCAAGTAAAGAAGTAAAAATACTTGGTTACGTTGCTTAAATTGTTAATTGGTTATATTTTAGGATATATTTTGGTTGGTTATATTTTACTCGAGTAATTATTGTTTCCATCTGCTTTAAAAAATGCTTTTAATGCATTTTCTACTCCTTACATTTAAAAAATAGCGCTGTTGCTTCCATTTCATTTAGGTTAGTTTTATTTCCATGTTGCCATCAATCTAAATATTAATTGCGCCCATCGGTTGCGGTTAAAGGTGCCCAATGCGCAGGTGCAATGGGCGCATCAGCAAGTGAAACGGCTCAAAAAAACTGTTCAGTGCTTAAAAAATGCTATTTTGTTACATCACTCCATTAAAGGTCATTGATGACAAGTTACTGAAGTGTGACTGTTTTCACCATTATAATACTAGTCATCATATCACATCATATTTTCTACTCGGCATTGACATATGGCATTTTCCCCTGGGATTACTTTTACTTGAGTAAAAAGGTTAGTTGATACTTTTCCTTCCACAGAAGTCTTTCTTGACGCTCATATCTATACTTCTACTGGAGTAATGAATGTGACTACTTTTGACAGCAATGATATGGAGACGGCAGCTCCTAGAAAATTCAGAGAAGGAAATGCATCAGCTTGAGGTTATCAAGCCAGCCATGTGCAGCCGAAGAGAATGCTGCAGCACAGGTTCAGCGCTCTGCATTGAGTCCAATCCCCAAATGAAATTAGCCAGTTAAGACGAAGAAGACGCAATCATATTAAAAATTTGCATAATCCTCACCTCCTCCTTCCTCACCCCGAGTGCAAGCAGGCTAATCCCCGTCATGGCGTATGTACTCACTGTGCCCTCTGGGGACTTCAGTGTGTGTGTAAGGAGCTGCACTGACCCTGCCCGCTGCTGCTGGCACTTCCAATGTTACAAAAGACGCTGATACACTGCACTTAAAAAAACCTAAAGCTAATAAGAGCGACAGTGTGTCAGAGGCCTTAGCTGTTTACTGGGGCAAGGACGTCTTTCACTCTTGGCCAAGTTCACAATTAACATATTTTTTAGACTTTAAGGCATACTAAAATCTTAAAAAAGGTGTCAAAGTTTTTGCTTCCTATAATACAAAAAGAGGATGTGGCTTATATGGGCCAAATTATTAGGAGTAACCGCTGTGCCTTACAATATATCCAAAACATAACAATGTTTTTGAAGAAATTAGTATTTATATTTATATTATATGTATTGTTGTTATATACATATATATATATATATATATATATATATATATTATATACAATGTTATTTATATTAACAAACAAAAACTTTTAAAAGCCAACATTTTCCTAATCAAATTGTTGGTGTCATGTATCATGTATCAACTGAGGCAAAAAAAAGCAGTGTTAACCCTTGTTATCATAAGCAAGCATTTTAAGTCTTTATTATTTTAAGTTATTATTAAAAATGATATTATTATTTTTATTTTCAAAATGTTTATATATTTTATATTTTTTTCATTTAAATTTTGGAACTCACATTTAGAATGGCTGTCACAGAGCGCGGCTGCCCTCATGTCGCACAGCCGTATGGAGCCTTTACTACTACTGTAGACAAAGGTGTTGCACTGGTGTGGATGGAACTCTGCCGATGTAATAACCTCTGTCAGCTCCTCCATGTTGGTTGGCTTTATATCTACAATGTCTGAAAAGAACAGTTAAGGAACATTCGACTATCACATCTATCCGTTGTATCGACACAAATTATTTTCTTCATTGATCTTCTCTAAGAGTGGAAAGGATACTGAAGCTTCTGTTTGTGATCTCCAGGTTCCACAGGTTTATCCTCAGGTCATCAGTGGACATGAAGGTCTCGTAGTCACTATTGACCGAGATGGAGTTGATGTGGTATGTGTGTGCGTTGGAAAACACTCTCCTCGGTGTGGCCTCGACCATGAGATCCATAGGTCGTAGAACCGGAACCTGAGAAAAGAAAAGAATGGATCTGGTTACAGCGCCTACAGACTGTTGGTTGTATCATCACTGGGGACGTTCTTGTTGTTTAACAGCAAGAACTGGGACACACGTAATAAGTTACGACGCTATTTAAAGATGGCTGATTTAAGGAGCAGGTCACAACACACAAATAAATTTCTTTTTCGTATCACCAGGTGATAATATAAAGACTAATAACTTGTCTTTTCACTCCACAGGAACAATGCATTAAACATTTTTGAGACTTTGCTCCAATTTTTCAGCAGCTTTGAAAATTTAAACTAAATGATATTGAAGATTTGCACGAATTCCATTTGTTGAATTATATGACAAGGATATATAGGATAGGTGATGACTTTATTAATACCTGCTTTAAAATAAATAAGATAAAATAAATTCCTTATTTAAAAAAAAAAAATAAATAAAAAATGAAAAAGTGTTTGACCCTGGGGGGTCGTAACACATATCACAAATAGCTACGTTTAAAGATATACTGTATTTAAAACAAATGAAACAGTAAAAATAAAAAACCTAACTAATTATTTAGTAGTCAGGACAAATTTTCTGTGAATCTAATAGTGTTAATAAAAAGACTAAAATATTTTTACAAAGACTAATATATATATATTTTAGTATAAATATAAAATTTGACAAACTCTAGGACGTAGAAGCAATCCAGGGTTTTGCGTTTTAGGGCGCATCTATGCACTGTGACGGCCTCCATAATCCTCCATAGTACGGTAGAGTGTGATGAGATTTCTTTCCCGCTTCCCTAGTCCAAATTGTTCTTCTTCTTAAATCGTGTAACTTCACTTGTTTTAACTCTTTCTTGAATTTAGAAGAAATACACTAATGGTTGAGTTTAATGGTTTGATTCACTTTCATGCATGTTTTCACAGATTTATGTACACAGCAACATGGCAGAGCCAACCGACTGTTGACATTTTTTTTTTAAATATTACCAACCATGGATTAAACCAACCATGCACATCAAACTGCCTTATAAGATGGACATTTACCAACACAAGATGTGAAAGGTAATATGGACTTTTTTATGCTTTATACAATGTTTATAACAAATCAAAGTAAAACAAAATGCTCACTAGGATCACAATATAAAACACACTTTACAAATATTTCCACCTACTTTTTAACATTGATCAATAAAATCCTTCATTTATTTCAAGTAAAAAAAAATGTCCTGGCATTACTAAAATCAGTATTAAAAACAGTTTTTAAAAAAAACGGTTTAAAAAATATAAGGGTAGGGAAAATTGATTTTTTTTTCTTGACTATACACATCCTATCTGGGACCGATTTTGATAAAATGCTTTGATAAATTTGAAAATAATTACTACCAAAAATGGAAGTACCAATCTCAGATGAGAGCTCCCTCTGTGTTACAACTGAACATAAAATGCAAATTTAGTATTATTTTGCTCTCTATTTTTGGCACCAACTCATATCTGATTAAGGATAATGGCCATTTTAATTGCGCTCCATATGCATTCCGCACATTATGAGCTGGGATCATCTAGAGCCAAACAGTTATAAGTCTGGTAAAGTGCGTTCCCACTGCGAGCACTGCACACCCAGCTCCAGTTCACTCGATTGAAATGTGCAGATGTTGCGCTAAGCTCTGGGAAAAAGCCTCCAGGCTTTTCAATTGCAATCATAATGTTTCAGCCCAATATTTTTCAGAGCCAAGATGATGGCTGCTGGGAGTATTTACAGCATTTTATCATTTATTCTATTTCATTTTTCATTGCTTTCATTCACTGGCTTATTGTTTTGGATGATGGAGAATACCAGACACAAAAGCGCTTTTAAATTTATCAAAGGTAAAGTAGAAAAAAACACTGTGGCTGCCTTACCCTTGTTTGCCAGAAGTGTTGTCGTGAAAAAAATGCATTTTTTGAATTTTGTTATGACATTTCTGCTGAAAAAAATCAATGAATTCTGAACATTACTTTTAAAGGAATTTGGAAAGAATATGTAGACAGGGTTAATACCGTCTGCTCTATTCAGTTAGTCCGACACAAATCCTGTACCCAATCACCATTCTGAGTACAAGTTAATCTGACATTATAAAAATTGAATCAGTTTCTGCTGAAATATTCCACAGTGGCTTGGACGTGCCGGAGTGTTTGCACAGTCCATATTTCAGTAGTCTTATTCACTTATCATAGATTCTTCTTCCATCTAATCCAGTTAAATCTAACAAATGATTCCTTTCACTTGCTCTTTCTTTATTATGCTGCAAGATTTACAGCCTTCTTCTCCTCGCATCAGTCTCAGGACCCACACCCAACGTCTGTTTACGTCAAATTTAAGTTCATGTTCAAGTTCAAGTTTATTTCTATAGCAATTGTCTTACTCCCAGAACAACGCAAAGTTGCTATGCAAAATTAGGGAAAAAAAGAGTCTTTAAAGAAGAAAAATGTCCATTGTTCATCTGTGTTAAAATATTAGAAAAAAGAGTCAGTTAAAAAAGAAAAATGTCCATTCATCGGTGTTCAGACTATGACCAAATTTAGTACGATTTAAGGTCTTAAATGAAAAGTGTAACTTTCTATCACCATATTGTTGACCACCAGCTTTATACTTTTACAAATGTGCGGTCTATGACCAGTTTGTTCATTTTTATTATCAATAATAAAAATAATTACGGAACATTTCATTGACCAGATTCCACATTTCAGTGGATCCACAACAGTGATCATGCAGAAGATGAAAAAGAAGAAAAGAGATGGACCATGAAAGAGGTAAGAATTGGTTATATGGACCACTAAGGCGTGCAGGGGGACGGGGGGTTGGGCAACACCTTGCCGACACAATGTTATAGGCCAGACAGCCATTGTAGGTCAAACAGCACAAGAATAGTTCTGCTTTAATGTTTAGTTAAAAAGGTCAGCTATCTGTAGGATTTAAACGGCATGGTCATCACACCTTGCATCACCCTAGGCGCTGAAACCAGTCCACAGCAAACCTCAGGGATAAAATCACACACCGAGACAGGAGTTAGATCACAGCGCTGGCACTAGATACTGCCAGAACACATGACATGTGTCTCATCCATCCCCTCCTCCATCACTACCGGAGCCCAGGATAAAACCATCTCCACAAACCCAGCACACACACATTTCACGGTCCAAATGGGATTGTGGCCCGCTTCATGCCATCACCTCAGTGTCAGGCTAATCTTCTGCCCGAACAGACAATGGCGGAGGACTGGAGTGCTTTAATCCATTAGGCCGTGGAGCAGAAAACAGACACCACACCAAACATTAATAGGTACTCGAAGTCGCGCCCTCTTTGTATCTGTATTCAATTTGGAGAGATGAGTGGAGAACGAGTGAGAAGAAAATCAGAGAGAGGAACGATGGCGAAACCCTTCACTGCACATTATCATCACTCTTTGTCCTTGCTGTTTGATTATGAATGAAAGGTTTTCTGTCTCTGACCGCGCATCATTTGTCAACACGGATGCGAGTGCAGAAAATGACATTTTGGTGTGAGAAATTGAGCCGACACCAGCAATATCTCACTAATGAGAGCACGCGCCAGAAGATTCATAATAAACCTCTGACTTCAAGGCACTAAACTGAAACATCATTGGAAAATGAAGTGTAACTGTTCAGCTATGGCATGGCGTCCACCGTGATAGATGGTTTCATAAACAGGATGCACGCGAAGTGAAGCTGACCTGAATAATTTACATTTAAATTATTTTGTCAAAAATATACATAGGCATTGAATTATTTTAAAAGAATGTTAATAATAATAATAATAATAATACATTTGTATTTATGTACTTTGTTTTCAGTGTGATTTTAAAGCATTAGTAAAATATTAATAGGGTAAAATAAGAATAGTTTAAATAATTGGAAGCACTTTCCTATGATAATTATCAAATTTGAATAAATATTATAAATATTGTTTTTTAAATATATATTTAACAGACACATTTATCTAATGAGTTTACAGTATAGGGGCGATACTAAAAGGGGAAGCATACTAACCCGTAGAGAGGTGATGGTGGTCGGGTCTCGAATCCTTCCATCTTCATCCTTCAGGTTATATCCTTCTGGCCTTTTATCTCTCTCACTGATCTTCCACAGTTTCACAGTTTTATCTGGAGAAAAATTACAATATAATAAACAGACATATCAAACAGCTGCAGCATGTTGAAACAGAACAAGACACAAAAATGTAATTTTTAAAACCAAATCAAAAGTTCAAAATCCTGTAATCTGGTGCAATGCTTGATAAGATCCTGCCTCAATACAGACAATAGCGTTTCAAATTCACAATGAACAGAGGATGATGCATTCTGAAAGAAATAAACAGGCTGTTACCATTGGTGGAGAGTAAAAAGTAGGCGGCGTTCTGCTGAGGCAGCCAGCGGATCTTGTTGATCTTCTCTTCAATCTCTAAACTCTTCAAGTAGTCAAATTCAGGCTCGTGGCTTTGAAATGTGCTGTAAACATTGTACTCCCCACGTCGATGCGGCTGGTTCTTGCTCTATGTGTGAGTAACAGAGTGAAACTTTAAAAGGAATAATTTTTTTTTTCAAATCCAGGCATATACACATAGACATCAAAAGTGACCACTTTTGGGATCAAGTAATGACCTTAAACTCGCTTACTTTCTCGAAAGGAATCCAGACAGTTATGTTCAGCACATGTTCTGCCCACTTACTTAAGTATAAGTAAGTATGTATATGCGTATAAATATATACCGTATACATAGCAAATGCCACTTTTTAGATATAAAAATAAAAATTCACAGTTACATTTTAACACAGTTTTTTTTTCCATTTAAATTAAACCCAATTTTCACCTACAATTATCATATTAATATTAAACACACATTATTAATAAAATCCATTATCTAATGAATTGGAATGCAATCAAGAACATTTTGCCCACCGGAACAGATTTTTTTGAGTGCCCATTACCGCTGATATAAAATCTATGCAAATGTTCAAGCGCAGATTCTGTGGGCCAGTGAAAATCCTATAACGTTTGGTGTTTTTTGTTTCCAGTTAATTGTAGGTTTCCTGGTCACAGTTGGTTTGTTAGTTTAATGCATTCATAATCAATGTTGGCATGGAAATAAGGAAGTTTTCACGATGGGAACCATGAAAATCAATAACGGTGAAAACTGCTCGGGCAGTTAAATTAAAGTAAACAGAAGGGTAGCGATCTGGAGAGGGTCATGGGAATCCACACAGAGTGACTTGAAAAGTGCACTGGAAAGCATGGAGCCATGGAAACAGAAAGCACATTATTTTTAGAGACGATCCATGCTTGGCATTCTAGATAAAAAAAAAAAACCTGAATTCTAGGCGGAACTGCTGGAGTGTTGTATTTTACAGGATGAATGGCTTCAGGGATTTCCTCTTACCTCTTGTTCCCTTTGGAAAACCACAACCCTTCCTCCTTTGTCCCCCGTGGCCAGAAGCTCTCCAGTAGAGTTGAACTCCACAGTAGAGATGATGTCAGCTACAACACAACACAAAAGATCCATTATGATCTTAACTGCTTGACTCATGAATAATGTTCGCTCGGATTGACATCATCGTAAAACAAGCCACAACAAGTTGATCTTGTATCTCTCTGATGGGTTTTTCTTGAGCTATAATGGCAAACTGGTTGTACATTCATCCCACAGATTACACAGCAACCCACCAGGTCAATAAATAAACAGACCTGGTTTATTAAAACGTGGATTACGAGAGCGCATTGACAAGAAAAAATGTAAAGAGTAATTTATAGTATACAAAATGAAGCTGTGCATATCAAATAAAGAAAAAAAATCAAGGATTGCTCTTTGACCTGAAAATCCTTGCCACTTGAAATAAATTAATAAAAAAATACAAACAAGTGGCCTGCAAGAAAGACAAAATGCTTCCATTAAATGCGGGAACACGCTTCCAATCTGTTGCTAAACCTGCTTCTGCGAATAAATTGGAGCTGTAGATGCTGACAGGAAGAAATACATAGTGATCTAATGCCCTATTTGTGGTAAAATATAGGTTAATATAGACTTAGAGGAAATATTGAAGATTTTATGTGTACAGATACACGCAATAATCCCTCAAAAATCATTTTAGTCATTTTATGGTGACGCTTTATAGAATCCCTGGATCAGACTCGGAGGCAGAAGAAACATCCCATGTATTAAACAGATAAAGAGATCAAACACTGCCTGCACAGATCAGAATCCTCCAGCCCTCCAGAGAGAGTCCGCCGACCATCATTCTCCTCCCATTCATTATAATCTGACACAGAAATACACAACATCGCTCATGTTTCACTCTAAATCCACAGGATTCACCACCAAGACAGAGACCGCCACACCATTTACATCTCGGCAAGATTAACTTCAGACGTCACATAAATCACACGGCGGTTGCATGGAAACCATTTTGTGGGTCTCCTACCTTTTAGAACTCTCCTTTTATCTTCGTCAGTAAAATGCATTTGTTTTACAGCTGATCAGCTCAAGACAGCAAAGTGCACGACAAAAACGTGTTTTAAAAATTCTCTGTTCATCTATTGTCATAAAGGCTCTCTCGCAGAGGCAGCGTCTGTGCCGAATTCCTATTATGAAAGAAGAAAAGAGGTCGAGATGTAACAAGTAGAAAAGCATGCTTCAGTTTTTTTTGTATGGGGATCCACACACCCTCAATGGATTTATTGCTTGCTGAATTGAAAATGGGAGGATGTGGTTGCCATGGAGACACTCACCCTCACTGTTGTGCTACATTTCACTGAAAGACTTTGCTGTGTATGTTAAGCAGGCGGAGTGCGTGGTTTACAGCATATGATGTCTCTCGCTCTCGCAGTGGGAGACAGACAGATTTCTGTCTATTTTTGAATATAGTTGCAAATGATGCTGTACACTGATTTAAAATGGTTCCAGATTATATTCCCAATTGTATTGCACATGTACAGTAAATTTTCATCCCAATGATTGAATGCCGCTGATTAAAATTTGTAGCTGATGCTAACAAAAACAAAACAAAACAATAAAATAAGAAAAAAATGTTAATAACTAAAATGATACAAAATGGCACTAATTATATAAAACTTGAAAAGCCACTTTTATCTGCCGCATCGTAGCTACACAATAGTCTCCACTTTCAGGACCAGGATGGTGAGCACATCTCGCCTGTGAGGTTTGCTGGGGCGTCTGTGACTCTCATCATATTGTAAATTAGGATGATGAAGGCTAGTGAATCCCCCACTAAGAGGATTTGTCCATGACAGCCATGTCATTCGAGACGCACGGGACTGATTTACAGTTGCTTTTTCTTGGCAAAGAGATCTGTCATTTACAGTCTAAATGAGGCAGGTCTTCAAATATCTAATCCGACTGATCCCAATGCTGCTCCTTATCTTTGTATGTGCAGAAATGGACATTTCAGTGAAATACCAGGCTTTCGGGGGAGGTGAAGCCACTATATATAACCACAGTAAGGTTTTTTTTTTTTTTCCTAATTAGGCTTCTCTCTTGCTATTGTTTGTTTCTTTGGTGGATCTTTCAAGCCATTCAACATTAACGTGGCACTGCTTTTGTACAAAGCTTGAGAGCGCTTGGAAACAGCAACGTGTACAGGGACTGCAACCACACACACACGCAGATCGTTTGGCAATAGCGCAGACTTTTTCTCATTATAAACACATTAGCATGCTGCAGTCTGGGACGGGAAGAAAACTGATGACAATGCTTTAATGAGTTTGCTCAATTATAGACATGTATTCTTCATCTTGCTCACAAGGATAAATGGGAAATAAAGAAGAAAAAAAGTAGAGTAGGGGTGAGGGGAAGAAATCATCAGAGTGAGTGATTTCTGAAACTGGATTCAAGGCCTCTTAGAAGGACATTGGCTTGCATAGTACAGTTTCTGGAGGTATTTACTTCAAAGAAACATGACAGGTGAATAATAAAAAAGTAAATAATAATAAATAATAAAAAATAAATAATAATAAAAAATATGTTTGGATATATTCAAAATGCATCCACAAAACTGATAATACAACTTTTAACTATAATTCTACAGTGTAAAATGCTGCTTTTTGTTCTGTATCCGCATTTACTCAACTAGTATTCATGCAACTCGTCTTTCACCTCCACACTCTTTTTACATTCATGACACTTTACACTTTACTCTCTATACTTCAACTTGTTTATACACTTTGTACTTTTCCCTTCGAATATATTAGAATTTGAATATTTATTATTTTTCTATACATTCTCAATTCACAAATATTACATATTACATTAGATGTTACCTTTAAGATTTGTATTATAATTCTAGATTATATATTTTGTATTATAATTCAAGATTATATATTTTTAATTCAACTTCTGTTGTATGGTGATGTTGTACCAAACAATTCAACACATCAACATTTTACAGGTCATATTATAAATGTTACTTGAGTTGCAAATAACGTTTGAATTTAAATTTCATGTAGTGCTGTAAAAAGTGAAAATAGACTAGTTTATTAACTTTTAGAATGAAATATGAGCAGGAAGTGTCCTTGAACAGCTTGTAGACTACTTTGCACGTATTTAGGCTTAGGTGGCAATGACAAATAAAGTAGGCAGTGCATTACAAAGTGCAGTCAATAAATCCTGCGGGCACCTATGTCTGCTTACAGCGAGGTCAAAGGTCAGGGTCTCATACGCCAGAGTGCTTCTGGGAAAGAACCAATGCCTCTCATGTTGTAATTTTGTAGACGGTCTCATTACTCACACACACACACACACACACACACACTCCACAAAGTGGGTTACCGTGCCAACCTGTCACATCCCAGCCGCCTGTATGTAGACCATGTATGACCATGGCGTCACACAGGAAGAAAACACAGGAAGTTCCGACACATACAGTACGTTTGTTTGAAACTGCAGTCCATTGCTTAATATTACCATGTAGATTAGTTTAGAGCGATAATGTATGAGCAGTAGAGAATGGATGGATAGAATATGGTAATACATATATTATTCCTATGCGAAGCCAGTCTAATGTCCTATTGTAAACACAATGCTTATAGCACCCTCTGAACTTTAATATATTCTATAATGGCGCTATTTGGCTTCTATTGATTCGTCAATTGATTTTCTCTTACTGGGGGATTTAAATGACATAGAATCAAGATGTTAAATCCCATTATGGAGTGAAAAGAAAGCAGGTCAGTGAGGATTAAAAGCAAGAGGATGGTTGTTTTCTCCTGCCGTCCCTCACAAACAGTTAGTGTCTCACGGAAGCTTCTGCGGAGCACAGCTGTCTGCTCCAACACAGAGAACTGCAAAACTAGGTCAGTCTGTTGTGTTCCGAGTCAGTTGATCCAGTCGCAGACTAAAGAACATCTGATCATTCCCAAACACAAAATCAATGCTTGTTTTGAAGTCGAGCCAAATGTAGCGACTGTGTGCGAAAGCTGAAATTATCACCTGATGAAGGCCCTCGTGGACGCACAGGGCTACGTGTCCAGAGCCATCTACCGGATTAGAATCCCGTTGCTGAGTTCAGCACCTCTAAGGATCAGCTTGAGAAAGAAGATTACAGTAGCCTTAACCTCTCTTTCTCTGGTCATGAATGTTTAATGTCAATTCAGAATGCAAGATTGGTTTGTGTGACCCCTAACAGTAAGCAACTCTGCTTCCCTGAGCTGAGCTAAAGCAATGATTTACACCAAAATGAAAACTCTGTCTTGATGTAATCCTCTCTGTGTCATGCTTTTCCTGTGGAATTCAATCAAAATTCCCCTAGAACAGAAAAAGTGCAAATAAAAACACACAAATGGCTTGATTTTCCAAGAGGTACTTTATCTAGTATTTCATTTGTATCGACTAAAAAAACACAAAAGTATCAATTATTTGAGGATTCGATTGAAGGCAACATTTGCTCAAATTCGTTAAATGGTATTCAGGCTGCAGATGAGGTTTTCATTTCATGTGTTTTATCGTGTTTAAAATGATTTAAATAACAACATAGTTCAGTAAACAAATAATGATTTTAGATTTTGAATGAATTACTGTAGATTGTTTTTTACACATTATCCATTGAAGATTTTTCATGGCAGATATTTGCCAATACTGTTTGAGAGCAAACACATTTTTTTTTCTTTCTTTTCCCTTTGATTCCTTTTCATGAAAATCAAACCATATTGATCAATGTGTCTGTATTTACACAGAGACCGGCAAATAAAGCAGTAGGCCGCGTCTGCTGTTTTGTTAGCAGGCCTGAATTGTATTGACGGATGATGCTGGTGTCTTGCGGTTTCAAAGGCAGAGAAATAAAGAATTGCCTTCAGCCAACTGCTCGACTACAAGCCCGGGCCAATTTCAGCAGACACAGGCCTGATTTGAGCTGATTATAATAAGCTTGACCACCTGCTGATCGACAATAATGTCAGTGATTCGAATGCACAGCCATCACGTTGCCACCTCCACCATGTTAGAAAAAAAGAAAGGAAAAAAAAGCCAATTAACCTTATTTCTGGTATAAAAAAAAAACGTGTGGAAATGAGAACGAGTGGTAGTGCAGCACTCAGGGGATTCACAAGTAAGGGTGAATAGGGAGCATTGGCAGATGCAAAGGGCTTATGATGAATTTCACAAATTATTAGTAGATAATAATCTGGTAATAATAATCCATTCCCAAAAAGAGAGACATGAAGATTTGGGTTTGAAGTAATAAAGCATAGAAAAAGTATGATCGTTTGTGATGTAAAAGATTATAAATATTGTAAAGGGATGCATTTATTTTGTAATAATTGTAACGTGTTGAATGGTAAATGCGCAACACTCTAATGCATGATGTACTTTTAAAGCAGCAGAATTTCACAGATTATTATCAGATAATAATCTGGTAATTATCATTTCCCCAAAATAGAACATGAAGATTTGGTGAAGCAAAGAAAATGGTTTTGTTGAAAAACATATTGTATAGTGTTAGTTTTTTTTTTAAGCTAATTTTAATGTGTTGAACTGTAAATGTGCAACAGTCTAATGCAAAATGTCTTTTTAAATCAGCAAAACAAAAACTTGATTCTTCTGCATCAGTTCTACTTATACACAATGTGTATAGACAGATGCTTTAAGTTTTAAAACAAGAGTCACACACTGCCTTTTGTTTCACAAGCAGGATTTTTTGTGCAAAATCTACAAGTCAAAATAAAACCCCACGCTGAGACAAAGTTTCCCAAATTCCCTATTTAATAAAAATAAAATCCATTAGTTGTGAAATTGAGATGTTTATGATGCAGCGAGTGTATTAATAAAGCACTAATAAAAACAGATAAGGTTTAATGACATGTATCTTAGCTAAATGTAAATGAATGCAAACGTGAAATCTGATTCAGCACTCTCTGGTGAAGGCTGATTATGTCCCTCAATAAAAACCTCCATCAGATTTTAACAGCCGCTAAATGTTTAATGTGGCCGTCTTCTTCCATGTTTGTCCTCCTCTTGCACCCAGTCCGACGCCAGGGAACAATATTACTGTCTCACTGTTTCCCTCTGAATAATAAATGGGGCCTTTGGGTTGGAGAGATATTTCTCCTTATGATTAAAGTCTTAAAGTGTAGCCCGCGGCCATTGGTGTTGGCAATCTCTGTCGGCGCAGTCTGTCTGTCTGTCTGTCTGCCACCTTCCCAGTCTCTCTTTTGAATTAAAGCAGCCGGCCCGTGTGGGGAAGTGAATGTCATTATCCATGATGTGAGAGCGTGGGGGTGTAAATTGTGTTGTAGGGGTTAGAGTGGCGGGGTCAGTCCCGCTGGGCTGCGTCCTCCCTACTGATGAACTGCACGGCCGTTTTAAACACAACCATTACAAGGCGACGGAGGCATTCTGAACAGAAACGACATGGTACAGGGCAGGGAAAAGATGTGATAACCCAATAAAAAGGCCATTTGCTGCAGGCAGAATGGGTGCGGTGTTGTGTTCATGGCTTTTATATGCTCAAAAATAAAAAGCATAAATATAAATACGTCTATAGATGTATTCTACAGCAATAATCACATTAAATGCATAAAATAAACAAGTCAGTCTCATTTCTCCGCTCACTTGTGAGCTTGTATCGTCTTTTCATTCGTTCAGCAGGCCTTGTGTATTATGTAGGATATATTTACTGTATATCCTTCTTTTTTATTTCAAACTTTTGCACATTTTTTTGTTGCACAAACGTGCAATGGTTAAAAGGATTGTCTTTATTTTATAAATACTTTATAGAAATAAAAGTACAAGTACATCTGACATATAGAAATCATAATTTTATAAATAATAAAATATCATTTTATAGAAATTTTACAACACGTAAACACGTTTAAGAATAAAAAAGGAAGGTTAAAAATATTTCACTCTTGACTGAAATGATTTAAGCTGCTTTACAAAAAAATGTACATCCACTGTGTGCTGTGCTTTTGTGTAATTCAGACTAAAACTCAATCTTAAAAGGGCCCTAACCTTTTTATGTTACACAGAGTGAATGTGATTTAGTTCCAATACTATATGAATACAATTTAGAAAAACAAAAAGACATCTGAGCTTGGTTGTCCAACACAAGTTTTAGGAGTTTATTTATACTGTCAACTTTGGTTAATACGGACACCTTGGGATACCTTGAGATAAGATAATGTCTCAATAAAGTGGCTTTTGAACGTGGATGAGCCCAGGACTATACTATACATACTTTACGTAACGTGAAAATCTCAAGACTTTTTTTTTGAATACACACACAAATAAAATAAAGTATCTATCTATCTGTAAGTCTGTCTATGTATCTCTTAAAAATAAATATTTCTAATAAATATGCATCTGTCCTTCAGTATATATACTCAAAGGCATAGAGTAAAGTGATAGTAGTATATAGTAGTAGTACTATAGTAATATATACACACTCACACACATCTACGATTATTTTTCCAATCCCAGTTCTCCTGAACACATGTTTTCATGACTGTTGAAACCTGGAGTAAACTCACGCAAGCACAAAGCAAACTGCAAACTCCACAAAGAATGGCTACAACTAGGCATCAAAATCACAAAACAAGCCAGACATGGATTTCCTTCTTTGTCATCCGGACAAATTTAAAAATGAGGTAAGACTGCACTGCTACTGTAAGAATGAGGTAACACTGGTGAGGTTAGATGGTGTTAAACTGTCTAGAATGAGGTAACTTTAAGTTACGATGCTGCAATCTCCTCTTATTAGCGCACTACTGCCTACACAAGCAGTAATGTGACTGCTCCAGGGCAGCCGGAGCGTGCTGAAGCCATCTATCCCAGCTAAGTTTCACTGGCGTCCAGCCCTGCATTGCAGATTCTAGTGCTGCAAAGTCTTCTCTCTGCCAGGCAATATTTTATCTTTCTCTCTCTCCTTCTTTCCTCGAGTACCAGAACTCAGCTACTTTGCTGGCTTGCAGCAGATTGATGATGTTGTCAGTGTTCCAGGGAGTATTCTCATTGGTTAGAGTGTTGTATAGCGTGGGTGGCGGAATGGACTGATGTGTAAGCATGCAGAGGGAGTGTTCTGGTCCATTAAACCCTATGCAGCCCAAATGAAGGCAGAAACAGTGCTGCATATCTGTCTCCGTCTCAGCACCGACGCATCCATCCACCAGCTATCAGTGCTGTCCAACTGCTACTGTTATGCTAATGAGACTAAATGATATTTATTTCCATGCTTTTCAAAAACATTTGAAAAAAGACAATGATCTGAAAATGGATTTGATTTAATTTTATTTCAGGACAGGGGTCTCTCAAGGAGTCAACCCTAGCGATATCTGTGGGATTTTTAGAGCTCAGTCTACAGGATGTTTCTGCAAAATGCAGCTGCTGCATTTTCTGTGGCTCAGTAGAGCATATGTGCATCCACAAAATCATGATTTTGATTTTCATAGAAAGAAAGAGGTTGATTCACTGAAATGAAATGCAACTCTATGTTGTATACATTTGTACATTTTTTACATGCTTCATCCATTTCTTGGTCGCAGACAGCTGACGTTGATCTGATCATCTCTGAGCCTGAAGGCCAATAGCCTAATATGTAAAGTAATAATAAACTTTAGCTATTTAAATTATTTAAAGAAATTCCTCAACCACATATTAATATTAATATGTGGTTGAGGATATATTATTGGCAAATTTTTTATGCGCATGTTCTTCACACATTCTAGTTTAAATGCTGCCTATGTATGAGGAAAGTACTCCTGTGGTTATCGTTTGAGTGTCGGTTATTAAAAAACAATTAAATATATATACCAAGTTATTAATGTATGAATCAGCAGCATTTAAGCCACGCAGAATTGGTGAAATATTAACTTTGGTTATATTAACCCTGCACATCAAAAGTCTTTATGAACCCTAATGGAATAATTTGATGTTTCTCTTTAGTGGAAGAAAAGAAAAACCAATTGCTGTTTCTAATACACATCATGTAACCCCACTATCCTCAATCTGTCTGCTCTTTATTAGGTTTGGGACCAGCAACTCACTATTGGGACTAAGAAGTTACCTCTGTGAAATCCAATTACAACGGCCGTGGCACTTTTGTGAATTAGATAAATTAAGGCAGAGAGCCGGCCATTTGCTAGGTCACACAGGTCAAAGGCCAGACACCACTGGCTGTTTCAGGAAAAGTCTTTTACAGATAATCAAAGTCAAGCAGCGGATGGAAGGTGTAGTAACACACACATTACTCTCTGGTGTGAGTGAAGCCCATTGAGAATAACCCCAAACGCTACAAACTAAGATTTGCTATTTGTGTCTACAAGCAGCAGCTCACGAGAGAACTATAGAGCTGTTATTACACTCACAGCCCGAGGTACAGAAACATAGAAAGCGAGTAACCCCAGACCTCCATTACGCCTCTAAGGATCTCTGCAGCAGGGAAATACCACCATCATCTTCAGCATCACGTGAGCCAGTATGAGTATGTGCAAATGCTTTGAGGGGGTAGGGTGAACTACATACACCCGCTCAGTCTAGACAAGAGCGCACATGCATAAATTCACCTGATTTTTATCCCTTCAAACTGCTGTGAAATTACGATTTCCTATATATTAGAAATAATTGAGTTTTTTATGTTCGTGATGTACAAAAATCTGCTAGATAAACAAGATGCTGCATATTCATGATCAACAGAGTTGGGAAAGACATCGCAAGGCTTATGATGTGTCAGCGGGGGAACTGAAGTCCATGGCTGTCGTTTGATTTACACAGATCCCTAGGCTGGCATGAGACAGATCATAAACCAAGAACACGGGGCATTTCAGAGCCACGGCCACAGATTGATTGTGCTCATTTGTTCTGTTTTGCAGGTCTCCAGTCATTAATCACGGTCTAAGAAGTTGCCCATCACTACCCACCACGCCCAGACCCCGCATGTGACGCTTCCTGACTGAGGATTTGTGACCTGATGCGTGACCTTGTCTGTGCTTGGATTTAACACGTGGCATCGTGAGTTAAAAAAAAAGCCACCATTAAAAAAGCAACACAGTCACATTTAAAAAAGCTTACAGATCCAATTTTGAAACTTCTTGGTCTGAATACAAGGAGTTTATGATTTGTTCTAACAAAAAGTCATTAAACTAACATTCTTGGCTCAATGCCATCAACCACAATTTATTAATTTGGTTACATCAACACGATTTTAACATAAAGACTTTTGAGTTGTATTTATTCAGCATGTTAAAAGCAGACAAGGACTGCAAGGTGAATTTTCATGGAGAAAAAAGCCGGTTTAGTATCGGTCCAACAGATTAACCTGCTGAAAAATGAGCACAACTTCGATTTGCTCTCTCACTCTCTGTTCTTTGCATTGTCCCTTTCACAACCGCACACACTACTCACTAATCCTTTGAATACAAAATTCATTAAAACTATCAGCTGTTATCTGAGTCCAGTTGTATCTGACTCATTATATACGTCACAGCTCAATGGCCACTGCCTCATAGTAACACCTAAAGCTGGAGCTCAGACTAATGCTATTCCTATTTATAATCCCCAAACGAGTATAATCTTTTATTCTTCAGTGCTGTGCTCATTAAGCATACGCATATAAGACATTTTACCCAATGAACAATACGAATGCGACTTCAGATTACCGCCAATGCCCCTATAACAAAAACGAACTTCTAGAGTTCCATAATGTACAAAATGCCTCGCATTGTCATTATTATGAAGAGATAATCGAATTTAATTCGACTTAATTACCTTCGGTTGCATAGTTGTGGTCCCGAAGGAAGCTGTTGTTAATTTTGCGGCTATCACTCTCCTCCTCCATTTATGATTCCGTTATATGGGAATGTTAAAGCAGGCACACAGAATTCCATCGTGGACCCTGAACATCAGCAGGCGCTTCGCGGATCCATCGCGCTGTCTGTCGCTCCTCTCATGAACGAGACTGATGATGATCTGATGCCCGGGGTGATGCAGCTGGAGCTCGAATGACGCAAATCTCTCAGCACAATTTCACATTTAACGTACGTGACGTATTTCTTGTTTTGCTCCTCTTTAAAAATGCCAGAGAATCCGTTTGCAGCTTGAATGGAGATCGAATAAGTAAAAGTGGACCGAAGCTGGAACCCTGGGAAGCGAGAGGCGTTGAATGTGGTAAACTAGGGCAGGATTCCACCTTCTGAGCTGAGGAGGCGGGGTTATGCGACAAGCGCCAAATCCGTCCACCTCTTCGCCCGTCTCTCTCTCTCTCTCTCTCTCTCT
>CM051503.1:7552093-7593830 GCA_028031935.1 Paedocypris micromegethes | reverse complement strand
TCTCTCTCTCTCTCTCTCTCTCTCTCTCTCTCTCTCTCTCTCTCTCTCTCTCCTTATCTCACGTTCTTTCTCTCTTTCTGTCTCTATACGGTTCAGTAGTTTTAAGTAAATACCGCTGGAGCAAGAAACATTGCCCAACATCCGGTGCTGTCCAGTTCTGAATTCCGATTACAAGCGAACGCATATAATCTCGTTAATCACAATATTTTTCTTGTGAACTATTCTCTGGCCATTGATTATTTGTTTAAAATGAAACATGTGTTTATTTATTTAAACAATAATAATCCGTTAAATTGTATAATTATGTAGCTCAAAACAGAAATATCCTTAATTTTAACACGGGAAAAAACGATCTTAAAATAACTCTATTTACTTTACGCATAATATGATTTCATAAAACTTAAAATAATTTTACATTAAATTCTGACGCCGAGCCATCGTTTGCTATTGGATGTAACCATAGCAACAGTTGGATCTAGCGTTTTTGTTCACAAATGTATATGTTTAGTCTTTGCTAAACAGGTAACTAAACACATTTTTTTTTTAAAGTGATTGCACTTAATTATTTTAAATAAGTTAATAATCATTTTGCCTGTTCGTTTCAGTATAATATAGAGTGTATTACATAGATGGAAACTCACTGCTTCATGCATCAAACATTCATGCCTCACAGTCATGCCTTTCTCAAAGACAGTTTTCAATCATTAGTAAATTCAGAAGAAGTTCTATTTTGAAATGTGGAATCAACCCATTTCATTTGTTCATGAATTGGATAAATAATACATGTAAAGAAGATTTGCAGGTCTATAACAAAGGACTGTAGTTAGATCCCTTTAGAGTTTAATTCCCCTTAAGTGTGAGGACCAGACGATGATTAATTTGATTACAGTCTTGCCGTTGGCGTGTTCATTCTAGATAGATTTGATTTACATGGTGATTTTAAAATGAAACTCTGCAGGGACCTTCTCATCATTCTGTCTTCAGCACATTTCAGTGTAATCTGCCCGATGCCATTGTTTAAAACAAATCTGCTTTAAAATTAAAACACTATAGTAGTATAGCACTTGTCTAAATGCACTGCATTATTGGATATTAAATACAAATGCATTTTAAAAGAAATGTTCTTTGCTTATTTATATGCACTTTTCAGATAATTGTAGACAAGTCCATTAACTATCAAAAGCTATTTTTCATCACCCATTAGATCCCATTAGCATACATGTGTGTATCGTCCAGCGTTATTCCATTTTTCTTTTTGTTAATAAAACCTTTCCACACCAATGAATGTATTCAAAGCATCTGAGCACTCATGTCTGTTCTCTCAGCTGACAAAAATCCTTATCATTATTCCAACAGGGTGACAAAAATCAATAATTTTCTCTCAGGGGAGAGGGGGCATGAGGACAATGACAAATTCCAGTTGGCATCTTTTAAAGATCAACAGGGAGAGCAGTGATCTGTCAGGCTGAGGCAGAGAGGGGGTGAGAGTCATGATGAGGTAAGATGGAGACGCAGAGAGGCATTAATAAAAGAGAGAAGGGGGAGAAAGAGAGCGGTGAGATGGGGAGAGTGAGAGAAGAGAGGGGAGAGAGACTGAAGAGGATAAAGAGGGAGAACGAAGAGAGGGATGAGAGAGAGAAAGAGAGGAAAGATAGAGTGAGAGAGAAAAAGTGAGGTAGACAGCAAGAGGAGCTAGGGGAGAGACAGAGAGATGAGAGAAAGGGGGGTGAGAGAGAGAGAGAGAGAGAGAGAGAGAGAGAGAGAGAGAGAGGGAGAGAGAGAGAGAGAGAGAGAAAGATGAGCAGGGGAGATAATGAGAGAGAGACAGGGAGAGAGAGAGAGAGAGAGAGAGAGAGAGAGAGAGAGAGAGAGAGAGAGAGAAGCAAAGCGAGTAAGTGAATAATATGCGAATGCAACGCAGACAGCAGACGAGCAAAAGAGTTGGACAGACATTTTAAAATATAATTAGACTGAGAGCTGCACATAGCCAACAGCATCAGCAGTCTGCGCTAAGATCAATGGTGGTGCTTTAATTAAAGTCCTGCCTCTCTGCTTCCCCATACTTTTTATTGTGCAGCTTTACCAATTAAAAACTATATCTTGTTGTTTCCATCCTGTGCGCTGTAATATCTTCAATGTTCTAATACAGCCTTGACCGCACATGTCTCTGCAAGCCCACCGGAGACCCTCCTCCATGCTGGGATCAATTCCATTTCTGGTGTTCGCTGTGTAATTCACACGTCTTCTTAATAACAGCAGTATCGGAAAAGATCGATGTGCTCTTGCAAATGATTCATTCTGCACTTTCCCAACTTGTGGTGATGGTTGCATAGATATTTCAAACATTCAAGGCCTCGGGGTCTTGCAGTGTAGCCCATGCAGTGATGTGCATCAAGACTACAGCACAAAACACGAAGATAATTACAAAGCTGTGATCCCTTCATGGCCAATTGCTCGCTCTGATGTGCAGTAATTGTGTTGGCATGAGGACGTCCGTCTTTGAAAGCCTGCAGCAAATCAGAGCGATCATGCAGGCCGTAACAAAGAATAGTCCCGTAATTTCACATCGGTTAATCAATAGATTATTATTGATCCTTAATCTTCAATCCAATGTCCTGCAGTAATGGTTTAAGATCTTGGGAGAACTGTATGTGTATGTGTGTATGTGTGTAGGTGTGTGTGTGTGTGTGTGTGTGTGTGTGTGTGTGTGTGTGTGTGTTAGTGATCAATACCTTTATTATCAATAATTTTGTCATATAAGTCAGATGTTATTCGGTGAACTAAAGGCAAATATATATGTACGCACACATATTTATAGGCGCTAAACAATAACACACATTATTTATAAGAGTGGAAGAGGAGAGAGAGAGGTTGGGGGTTGGGGGTTGGGCGACGCAACCAGATGGATACGTAGTTTGAGCTGAACACTTTAAACCCGGCCTAGAGGCAAGCGCCTTTGTCAGTCCGGTTTACATGTGAAGTCATTCCAATTAAAAGATTGAGTAGCTCACTCCATCACTGCGTACAACACGCTGATGCAAAGTCTTATCACGAACACAGAAGACACTAACTAGCATGCTACACAGACCATTTAAAGGGCATCAGTGATCAGCTTTTAATATTTATGAAGTTGAATGTTTTAATGTGATTGGCTAATTAAAACTAAAAGCAAGTTAGTATTGCAGGTTATAATAAAAAAATATAAATGATTGATGGCATTCTGTTCTTGTTTTTTATGCTGCAGTGTTTGCACCCTGAAATTAGGATCTAGTAATGATTCTAGCAGCTCTATTAATGTAATGCATGGCTTGAAAGTAAAACATAGATCCGCAGGGTTTAACATCAGAAATAGAGACTTGATTTCATAGATGAACTGTTTCATATGCCCAAGCAATTTCAACATTTCTAGTTAAGTTATTCTTAAATCTTAAATGAAATCTTCATCTTCTCCTTATCTGTTATATATAGCTTCAAGCTAATAAGGAAGGGCCGAAATTCTACTGCTATTATAGAGATTTTTTAATATTGTTGATTTATTGCTAATACACAGTATATAGAACCATATGCATAAAACTATCCTCAGTGTAGTGTTTACAAAAATAAATTTTTGAAAAAACATTTTTGCTTTCAATTTAAAAGAATAATTAAGCATTTGTTTGCTTTATTTGACCCTGTTTATTTTTTGTTCTTTATTGATGGCAATGTAAAACAAAATGTGCATGTCTTTGTGTGTAATAAAAAAAAAAAATAAAACAATCTAGCGTATAAATATCTAAAGGTAAATATTTCTTTCATGCACCTGCTCCCAAACCCAAAGTGAATCTCAGTAGGAGTAGAGTAAATAAAGTCATTCTCAGTCATGCACTGGTGTGACAGTAAGGAAGAGAAGCGAGGCCCTTCAATCTTCACCATCACACCAGTTGCTAGGAAACAGCTTATAGAACAAAACATTGCTATGCAGCGCAGCATCTGTTCGTAATAAGATTATTAAAAATCATATACATATTCCATAATCAGTGCATTGTTAGTGACATAGTTTAAGGTCACCCGCATAATGCAGCAACCTCCAGTGGAGTTGATCTAGTTGGTAGAAGACACAATGGAAAATGAGTTGCATGATGAGATTAAGCCGAGGTTTATAGGTCAGATCACTTCCGTGTCTGAATGATGCCCAAATTTGTACCATTAATGCAATTACCGTATGCATAATCATTTAATTGCGCTTCATCATAATTATCTGTAATATCAGCACAACCACAGACTTCTGCTCTACACCGACACAAGGTATTTTTGGTCAGCAGCCTATTATGCTGTAAAAAGCAGCTCTTCATGTTGGCAGCCAGTCTCCAGGGTTTTCAGTCTGGCATGACTGGAATAACTCTACCCGAATCATGAATATTTTAATAAGTACTGAGAGAGCAGGGGGTTTATATCTCTCGGGTCTGTCTCAACACTCAGCGCTGCCAGAGCCCTAACAAGCCCCTCTAGAGTTTAAGGTGGGTTTTTAAGCAGCCCACCACACACCCGAAGCCCCTCCCCTCTCTTCCGGGCCCCTCCCCTCTCCAGTGCCCCAACACAGACCCTTAATCTGCAGGACAATCCCATTTGGCCAAGCAGCTGCCAGGATTGATCGCGGGCCGGCTGAAGCCGTCTTCCCCCGCAGGGATGCCAAGCTGTCCGCGGAGAACCCGACATGGGCCACCCGCTCTGTTTATATACTCTTTCTTTTGCTTGTCTTCTTTAATCTCTCACGCTCTCTCTTTCTCTCTGATTGTCTCTCTTCTCTCTCTCATTCTGCACATTTAGAGTTGCTGTGCAGTTTTTCTTCATGATCTTTCTCAGTGTTTGATAAGGTGATGACAGAACTATTACAGACAGAACTCGAATTCACACAAACATTTGATCTCTGTCAGACAATAATTTGTCTGTGACAAAGTCTCTCAAGTCTGGGAGAGATTTTTTTTTCCTTTTCACACATTTTAACAGAGGTCTATTCCTCTCTCTCTCTCTCTCTCTCTCTCTCTCTCTCTCTCTCTCTCTCTCTCATTTCACTTCAATATCAAATACTATTAATGTTATTTGTTGTTGGTTTCTTTATCATTACTATTGACAACAGTTAACCTCTTTTTATAGAGGTTCTTTAAATATTTCGAGTAGAGTATTATTGATTTTTGCGAAGGTCACATCAATATAATGATTCAATAATCTGCCTGACACATACTTCATACATACACAATTCGGCCTAACTCACGCATGCGCGCGCACGCACGCACACGGACACACACTGGTAATCCATCAGTGGTGAGCGACATTGAGCTGTTTGTGGCAGTGGAGCAGGAGGAGGATACAGGTGCTCCCGGGGAAGCAGGGATTGCACGCAACACCGAGTCTGGCTGATCGGATGTGCTGGTACCATATGGTGAGGACCATGTGGCAGTCAACAGCAGAATCTCGTCATTTACACCGCAGCGGACACGAGCATCTAATAGAAATGCTCATTGAGCCTAATGCAAACCATTTCATTGACACGTTCATTGTTATTATATTTTATATAATTAAAAATTTACTTAATACATGTCTACGCGAATTTTTTTTCATCGAAACGGTAAAAAATACAAATTAAGAACGTGATTCGTTACAGAAAATTGTTGTGGCCGGTGTGTGAACTTGTATAGGTGTCGCAGCGCCATCTGCTGGTAAACATAATAGCTTACAGGAGTGTCAAACTCATTTTCACCGAGGACCACATCAGCAAAAGGGCTGGATGAAACTTAGAAATGTAACCAAATGTAATGCAAAATAAATGTAAGTACTCCATAATGTTAAATAACTCATTATTTCTTATAACATATTCAAGTGACAAAATATATGTTTGCTTGTTGCTCTAACGTAAATCCTTTTCAATTGTGTCAGATTATAAAAACGCACATAACTCCATTAATGAAGGATCAAACTGTCCAAGTGAATAAACAAAAATAACACCAAACTGTGGTAACACTGCCGTGGCTCAATGCAGTTTATGGTCAACGCATGCTCTTTAATTTATTTTTTGTTTTTAGACACTCAAAACTTTTAGGCTCTTGCGGGCCACATAAAAAGACATGGCAGGCCACATCTGGGCCCCGGGCCTTGAGTTTGGCTTACCATATTGACACAAATGGTTAAACTATGGTACTTTTATTACCAGCTCGTTATGTCTAAACGCTTACTTTTCCATTTTTCTAACAAAGTGTTTTTAGCTTATTTATTATTAATAATAAACGAGATCGCATTTTGAAAACCCCGCACAATCAATAACATTATAATATCAGTCTATGATGCAACTCCGCAATATTCTATGACCAGCAGAGGGAGCCAAACATCACAGAGTATAATGACAACCCACTGCCGTATCGTTTCTGCGGCTGTTCTCATAACACAGCTCTCAACTACACTAGTAGAAACGTTGTTGTTCTTGAGAAGATACATACTACGCAGCTGGCACATCAGCAGAAAACATCACAATCTACTACATTTTCCTCTATTATTATCTGATATCATCCTTGACATTAGCAGACCAGTTTTTATTAATTTACAACAATAATGTTGTCACATGATCCATCACTTTTAGCCAAAATCTTATTTGGTAATCTTAAAGATATACTTCAAATGGTGAATAACAAGCTTTGTCAAAATGTAGCAGTTTTGTGTAGTTATTTTCTGAATCATGAGATCTGAAACTTGAGAACCGTTCACTCTTCACTGCCTTTAATGTAACACACAAAAGCTCCGGCTATTGAGAAGGGAAGAAACATAATGTTCTGATGTATCAATGTGTCCTGTCCTCTTCCTCACTAAACTGATAAACTGAAAAGTACAAAGATAACGATAGATGTAAGTATGATTGGATTAACAGATTATTGGAAGGATGTGTGAGTCAACAGACAGATACGCGGATAAACAGGCATATTAACAAATACAAACATCGATCATTGGTATGGGTTCAGTGGTAGGGAGTTGAACGTCACTGGTTGGTTAAATGCAGAGCACAATTCGGATATGCACTCTGGTGGTCATATTGACAAACTCACTTTACTTTAATTTACTTTAATGTAACACTGAGAGACAGACACTGTGCCGCTGAGGTTGAACGAGGAAAATGCTCATTAATTGTTTTAAAAGAGCAGAGATTGTGCAAGAGCATGTTCTGTGTGGATCAATAGCATCACAAACACTGTGTCTGCTCGAGAACACAACGTGCTCTTCAGTCAGCATGGAACAAAACAACCCTCAGTGTCTTTTAAAAAACATTTCTGTTTTTAAAATCAGTGTTTGCTGTGAGAAAAAGATAAAAATAGAAATATTCAGAAAACTATAGTCAGATTGCATTTGTTTTTTTTTTCTGCTTTTGCTCTCACGTAAACCCTTTTTTTCAAGTTTTGTTACAAATAATGTTCATTTAATATAGAATTTGATGTGTACATACATCCATTCATCAATATTATAGGAAATTTCTCATAAAGTTTAATGCAAATGTAATGTAATGTTTTTCAGGGATTTAAAATGTTACCACGTTGTTGAAAAATGCGCAAAGGTGGTTTCTATTTGTTTTTTATGTACAGAAAACAACACCAACCAGCACTTCTAGCCTTCTAGACGTGTTCCGGCGATATTACCCTCATTGTACATCCAAAATAACAAAAAAGTGCTAATCACCACATATATGCCAGGATGTACAATAAATCCTGCATTTATTTAGCTTGGCAAATACCATACATTCTTTATCAAAACGCACTGCTTGTTGCCCATTTGAACAATTTTGCCAATGTAAGAGACACAGTTGCAGACAGTGGCTCTCAATCTCATGGCTGTGCATCAGGCTTCTCTAGGTCACATTCATCTTCCTCCACAACTGAGAACATTCCACTCAGTGGGGCAGGAAGCTCAGTGGGGCTTGTGTTTGTCAACTGAGGATATTTTCACATTTTCAAACTAAACTGTAAAGCTAACCAAGGACCAAAAGCAGAGGAATTGTCTTGTTTCTTTGACAAGTCTTCTCTCTTCTATTTGTGTGTAAACATTTTAGTAACCATGACCTGAAATCACATTAATTAAATGTGCATTTCCTCTTGGTCCAGATATTCCATCCAATCATGCAAGGCCAATCCTCAGGTCTCTAATCCCACTGGCCAGAGGGAAATCAGAGTGCTCTTAGCAGAAAGGATTACCTAGAGAATTGCAAGAAAAAAAATCTAATTTCCCTAGCATTCACAAACATTGACATTCTTTTCATGGTGAAGCTTTGACGTGGAGAGGGGAAACAAGGCTTCTTAAACATGAAAGAAAGACTAGCGACAAATCTAGATGACTCAGCATGGGGAGATCTAGTGACGATGATGCGATTGAAAAAACTGGTTAGAAATCAGCAGTTGTTCTTATATTTGCTTATCACTAAAAACATCTTTTTTAAGAGTTTTCCATGTAAAACTCCTGCACTTCCATGTAAAGACCTTACATTTTACAAATATTATTGCATATATTGTTTATAAAAATTACTGTCTTTACTATGTATTTACTTTATTATGTATTTATTATACTATGTATATTATTATACCTGCTTTATTTATATACGTATATATGACATAATATACCAGTACGTAGTGTGTTTTTTTCACAGACTAGCTTGTAAAAGATTTAATAATGCATTTTGTTACTAAGCAAATGTTTTGGTTTTTTAAATTGATTTAGTTTTTTTTATTTGTGTGACCTTTCTTGTTAAGATTTGGTGAAATTCAATTTTTTTTGTTTGAAAATATCAGTGATTTTGGAAGAATAGATGCATTTGCAGGACAATGGCTTCTATTCTGCAAAAAAAAAAGTGTAAATCCATGAGTGAGGTGAGTCTCCACTAGAGACAATAGCCTATCAAATGTGTGGTCTGCATTTCACCATGCAGAGCAGATGAAAAACTAAACGTAAAGCATGACTTTGCTCATTACAGGAACAACACTAGATACCACAGCAAAATAAAATAGTGACATTAATCGGCATTCCAACAAACAATGAAACTAGGTTTAGTTCAGAGAGATCTAAAATATATCAATCAATGTATTCAATCTATTTATGAAATGTCACCATCTGTATTTATGTATTTTTAAGGGATGCTGTCTGCCATCAGAAGGCAACAATAGCAGGGTTTGAATCGCTCAGGAGTTCATGTCAACTTCACTTAAAATCAGTCATAGTGGTCGAAAAGGCTGGTTTGTGGGCAAGTTCAGGGTCAGACATCAGTCGTTTGGCTTCAGAGGCTTTGCAACTAAAACGAAGTATCTGGCAAATTGCCCATCTGAGTATTCATAAGTAAAAAGTCAGATTCAACCAGAAGACTTTGATTGTCGTCTTCATCTGAAGTACTTAAACTCTTTTGTACTTTACTTTACTTTATTTTACAAATATTTAACAACTTTATTTTTATATTTAGTAAATACATACATTTCATTACAATTTTTACAATTCAACAAATTCCTGCTTTCCCCTGGGAATCAAACCAATGAATCGGTGTTTCAAACACCAGCACTCTACAGACTGAGCTACTGTGATCGATATTCCTAATATTAATATTAAACTTTTACACCAGAATTTTTGAGACTACGTTACACTGTAACACCCAATTAATGCAAAAGACATAGGAAAGAAAACTGAAAGAATCTTTCTCTGAAGACAGCGAACATGGGGACAAACATGGGACAAGCACTTAATCGGGAAAGCCGGTTAATTGGGACAAAGTGAATTGTCCCAATTAACCGGAGAATAGTATTAAAGCCACGGTGTTCTCAAAAAGACACCCCAGTGTCTTGTAGTCTGAAAAACACAACATTATATTGTCTTACATAATTACATTAATACAATCTAATATGCTTTGATGCAGTGGTCTTCTGTTAATGGCATTGTTAAAATAATCTGATTTAAAACTTCATACCGAACTTAAATTCTTGGGTGCAGACACTTTTTTGTCCTCAAAAAGAGTTTGAAAGTGGCCTAATCTCTAGACAGTCTGCACAAAGCTGTCAGTCATCCAGCGTGGCTGTGTTTCTGTCCCCAGCAGCCCAGCTGTGTGACTCATGCAACACTTCCAGAGACAGGAAGGAGAGCGAGGAGGAGGGTCTCTCTCTCATTAGGGCTCTGTTAGATCTATTCTGAGCCACCCAGTCGGAAGGTAATTTGCATAAAGCTTGTTAGATAAAAAGAGCAGATGAAGGCTGTTGAGCTTTTGCCTTACATTGCTCAATTAGTCAAATAAACGTTGCATAAAAGAGCAGATCAGCTCTTTTAATGCACAAAGCTTCAAACACTTGTGTATATTCCACACCTCACTTGTCTTTACCTGACACCTTTCACCAAATGACTCACATTAGAGTTCGGTCCTTAATCAATTTTTTTTTTCTCTGAATATTGAACCTACTTCCTTAATGTTGCAGAGCTTGATGCATATGAAAAGGTTACTTAAGTTCATCCTAACTGCTTCCAGCTTGAATGTGTGTTCTGTTTTGTTTTGGAATGTGCACTTTTATCTTTCCCTTCACTAGCATTAGCATTAGCTAAATCAAGCCTAGTTTTGTCCTAGCCAGGTTCTGCTTAGTTTGTTTGTTTTCAGTCCTATTGTGAAGTTTGTCCTTTTGTTCGCCTGCCTGCCGCTTTCACAATTTATCTTTCAGTCGGCTGGCTTCACTGCTCAGCTACAACCCATCTGTGATGCTGGTTTAACTGCTCCTCTGCCACCCTCCTGCGTGCTTGACTCCATCACTGGATGCTGACTGCTCTCCTCCATCCTGAGAGGGATCTTTTCTGTTTTGTTCATCAATAATCGGTCCGAGTCAGTCTGACTGCCAAAGAGAGTATAAAACATGAATGTACTGAACATTATTCCATGACTCAGTAAATTAATCAACGTTGGGATTTGTCACCAGTTGGTGCAAACCTTGCGTGATTCATCCCTGTATGGGAACGCAATTGTGAGGAATTGTAAATTCTGGGTCTAATTGGCTGGCCGATGTCCCGAACGGAAAAGTCGGGGGTTTGTAACACCAAAGGTCATGGGCTCAATTTGTTTCAGTGAAGAGCAATACAGTTTAATTTTGCATAAATGTAATTCATCCATCTTTTTTGGTTAGTTGGTCAGCTATGCACACAAATAAAGCTCACTGACAGGATGTTCTATCAAAATGCAAACAAATCCAGATTCTGCCTCAGAAAGAAGGAAGGAAGAAGTGCGTAGTTAAAAAATGTAAAACACTGCTGAATCATTTGGCTGAGTCTCTGCTTCCCTCTTTCTCTCTCACTGTGCTTAGTCATGTGCCAGAAGGGAGAGAATAGGAGAAATTGATCTAGAAGGTTCTTTTTAAAGCTACACTTCCTTTCAGCACACTGATTTTTAGCTGTGCGTAATATAGCAAAATGAAACAAAAGAGCGTCTTAACTAAAAGCATTGCAAAGCGATTGTCCCAAAAATGTCTGCAGGTTGAAGATAAATATATATATATATACATATATATAAATAGGTGATGCACACCAAGGCGTCTGTCTCTCTTTCCCCTACCGGCCTTTTCTTCATTCCTTAAGTTTCCTCACTGATGTGAATCCGCTGGTCTGTCCTCAGTCTAGAGAAAACAAAGCGGGATTTGTGCTGCCGTGGTTTCCCATCTCTTAGTGAGAGAGTGGATGGAAGACTAATGCATGTTTGACTGAAGCAGGTTTAGACAAACACAATTGAGTGTTTGAGAGAGTGTGAATGCACGAGCATCTGAACCAGAGAATTGATAATCTCTGCTAAAAGACTTATTCCTTCTAAGAGAGTTACAGTGGCCCTAAAACATACAGGCCGACCTCGAGTGTGTGATTATTGTTGCTTTCGAAACATTTTAAACCGAAAAAATAGTGTATAATAGCTTAAAGTGATGTTCAGACTAAAGATATCAAATATTAAAAGGAATCTTTACGTTTCAGGGCCATTTTGTTGCTTATAAAGGAGTGTATTGTAGATACATTATAAATATATACTTTTTTTTCATTTAAGAGATGCTTGTACATACCTTATACATTACATTTTTATGTACATCGAATTGTGAACATGTTTTTTAAAATGTCCCTAACTTGAAGTAATATAATAGAACTTACAACTTCTTTGCTATTTACTTGCTAGAGAATCGCAGTATGGAAGTTCTGGACCACAATAGGTGGTTTATGATGGAATGACGTTTTGGATCAACACTTCTGTTGATCTAAAACTTCAGCTCTTGAATAGAAAATGTTGACAACTGGATGACCTTTTTGTGCTCTGTCACATGGTTGTGAATTCCTGCAGGTGAGATCACCAACAAAAAGTCCATATTTGCATTAATTTCAATACCATTATATTCAGCACTGCCAAAGATCAATACAGCACTATACTAAATCAGAGAGTGAAATGAATAACAAAGCAGCCAGAACATCAGAAAGTTCTCGCAATGACCTTGAACTCAATCTTTTGAAAACTAAGGCCAGAAAATGTCACTGAACAAGACTTGAAAAGGCCTCATGCAGAGGAAGTGAATGACATTGAGATGCCCAAGACAGATGATTCATACAGCTGTGAAACAGTGAGATTTACTGTAATGACAATATATACAGTTCATTCCGGTTAAAAGGAGACATAGTATGTCATTGTCTTTTAGGTGAGTTATGCTTTTTTTAGGTGAAGCCGACATGAGCCGCATCCCCAAAATATGACAAACCAGATATAGTTGAAGAGCATTTGATTTCACACATGCATGAATGCATTTGTTGGCAAAATATTTAACAATGCTAGTTTTAAAAATTCACCAGATAGAAAAGGGATTAATATAGACATTGGTTAATATTATTTTTCAAGGATTTTGCTTCAGTAAAAACAGACAGATTTAAACCGGATTTTATGAGAAAATGAACCTCAGTTAAAAAGCAGTTATACATAATAGCAATATGTATGTGTGTATTACTATTGAAACTGCTTTGTTGTTCCCCAACTAAAACAATAACAAATACAGCATATTGAACTATTATGTACAGTACAGTTAGAGGCTTGGGGTCAGTCAAGATCGGTTTGGTCATATTTGCATCAAACCTGAAGTATAAATATACAAACATATTTGCATCTGTGCTTGACCAGAAGTAAAAATACACACACATATTTGCATCTGTGTTTGACCCAAAGTATAAATATACAAATATATTTGCATATTTATTTTACCTGAAGTATAAATATACAAACATATTTGCATCTTGTTTGCCTTTCTGATTTTCCATCTTTGTTATGAGATTATGCAAGCACTTCCAAAAGTCTATTGTCTGCAGTCTAATATATCTTTCCTCTTCCCACTTATGCTCACAGAACTCCTCACGCATCATTATATACAATCTAGCTCATGCTATACATTTAAAAACCTCTCGTGTTCTAGGATTCCCAACAGCTTAGCAGCATTAAAGAGATGAACCATTGTGTTCGTGCTCATGGGAATTTCTAGAATAGATTTACACACACACACACACACACACACACACACACACACACCCGACATTCTGCAAATATTTGGATATCTAGCGTGTATATATACACGTATATACTATATACACACACACACACACCGGAATATATTCGGTCTATATATTTATAAAAAGTACTATTTTTTTACATCTGTACTCATGCACAAACAAACAAAAACATTAAATGCATATACTGTATTGGCGTACAATATACGTGAATATATTTACTGACAGAAGCAAAATAAAAGTTGTCAGTGTTTAGCAGTTAATCCATCACACTATTTATATAGGACACAAATACTCATGAATAACTCATAAGAACACATGCAATGACTAGGCATCCAGACCCTCCGCGTTGAGTCAGCTGGGGGCTTGGAAAATGTATCAATCAACACAAACTCAGTTTGCTTTTGGGGGCTTCGGCTGTAATAGTGGCTTTCTTCATTTTGTCCACAAAACAAATGATCTGCTGCCCAGACTCCAGGCAAACACCGTGATATTACATTAGCCGTTTGCCCAACACAAACAAACAACCTCAAAAACAAAGTGACATCTGCAGCGAACTGAATAGATCGCTGAAAAAAAAAACCTCTGTGGCCTCCAGGTCGTTTTACTAATGAATGTCCGGTTATTGAACACTAGGACCCCTGGACATCCACTAGACTCTGTGGTCTAAGAATTTGAATCGCATGCTTTAGGTCTGCAGCATGCATGTCAGTTCCCTTCACAACCTTCTAAATTTAGAATTCAAAAGCGCTCTTCATTAGCCTGATCAACACCCCGCTTCTCGTCCTTGTCCTGAACATCAGCCTCCACTGACCTCTGTTACATAACCTCAAATCACTCATCAGTTTTTCTGCATGACAGCTAGTGGATACAGCTGAGCTTATGATGATGGTCAGCATATAACATCTTTCAAGCAGTGTGTCAGCTGTATTAGTCCTCGTGTAAGGTCAAGAACCCTACATGACCCCACGGTTGCTATGAAATGGTATCATAGAGGTAATAATTGAAATGACAAGGCCTGTTGGCGAGACTGACAACAAAACGAGCCAGCAATGAATTATTCATGTACAGCTTTATTTGTATTTTGAACATTAAATACATCCTATAAATCATCAGGTGAAATAAATGGGTTTAAAATGAGCTGTGTTTGTTTAGTTTTCTTGAATTAGAAAAAGAAATGTCAAAACACACACACACCATTTTATAAACACTACTCTTGGGAAAAACTGCCATTGATGAAAATACTTAACTATAAACTAGTTTTCTTTTGCTTTCTTAGTGTTTTGCAGAGAAAAGGGGAGAGCGGGATTGGACAAGGCAGGAACGTGGACTAAATCTGTACTCACTACTCACACAATGAATCTTTATGTCCCTTGAGCACAAGCCTGGTATATGCATCACATCTGACGCCGGTGAGAGGTTTTAATCTTTATAATTTATCAGGCCATTGCTAGAAGAGCCTCCGTAAAGCAAAATGGGTTTGCATGAGTGGGTAACATAGCATTGCGTTGTATTATGTTTATAACAATAACATGATATACAAAAGTACCAAAATCGAGTTCCAGCTAATTGCCAAATTCAGGACACACAGAGCAGAGCATCTGTTTAGTAGACCAAGACATCTTGTTTTCATCCATATTTTCATTAAAAAACAGCTTCTTTCATACATGAAGTCCAACCACAGTGTTTTATGGTTGACAAGCAATTTATTAGTGTTGTAAACTAGGTGAAGGCTTTTGCTTTAGGCCTAATAACATGAATTGCCATTGACAGATATACTCGGTTTGTTTTATTAGACTATACAGTACAAGCAACATATTTGTGTAGATTAAACAAAATAAAAATTAAATGCACCTATACAATTACAGTTTGTTTTGAACATGTGTCTACCAATCTAAAAATATGCAGGTATATCACGGTCTGTCCATTAAGCAAGGTTGGCATGGATTATTAATCTTTGTTCTTAACATATTATAGTATGTGTGCTGTAAACAAATTATGTACATTGACATGGATACTTTACAGCAAAATGTAGTTGTATTACATTACCACTGTTTTTTTTTTTCTACAACAGAGCCTTTATGTGACTAATTTGGTGAAGCCGTTTGGTATTATGACCAAAACTCAATTTGCCTCAACTCCCTTGAAGTAGTTTTATTGCGCAATGTTTCTCGTAAATATTTACATAATGCAAGAGTGGTCTTTTAAATATATGTAATATGTTATTTGTGAAGTTTAATACAAAATAAAAACCAAATGCTGAAATGTGTGTGTTTGACTGCACTTCCCTAAGAAAGTTGTCACTGTTTTCTTTTTTTAATTTTAGTACACCAATGATCTAGAAAAATCTCCAGCTGTCTGTGCGTGTCCTACCTTCCGTGTGACAGCTCGAGGAGAGCAGGGTGCTCGGAGGTCGGAAGATGTAAGGCAGGTACCGGGAGAAACATTTCATCTTTCTTTCCTGTGTTTTCTTTTGTGAGGGTCCTGTCCTTTCCTACCATCCGCGCTGTGATGACAGTAGAAACGGACCGGACGAGGAAAGCTGCTGTTTCCTGGACGCGCGCGCGGACTTACGGCAGCATCCTAAACACTTCTAGCGCGTGTCAAGACGACGTGCCGTGCATCCTCACAGTTAATCATCGTGCTGTCCTCCGGGAAGGACGGAGAGGGTTGAGCGGTCTGTGACTATAGGTTGGGAGGGGCAACGAAAGGGGCAGTTACACCATGCACACATCACATGAACAGTTTTACCATATGCCCAGTACAATTGTACAAAACATAGCTGTGGGGATATCAAGCCTTACTGGTATTGTGAGGTGCATTTTCTTTAGTTAAATGATCTCCACGCATGTGAAAGTGCATTTAAACTTTTGTTCTCGGATTTATTTCTGATGATCGACAGCGCCATCTAAAGGTTGTTAGGCGTATCGATATGAGATATTTTTGCTGCCGGTTTTTCGTGCTAATTTTGTAATTAAAAACGCCATATTTCAAGTCTTGGCTAAGTTCATCTATATCATTCAGTTTCAGTCACAAGTTCAGTTCATGTAAAGTTTAAGTTCTCCCACATATTAATATTATTTGTAAAAAAAAATTATAAATGATTTTATATGGTTAGAAATTAGCTAGAACATAAAATTATAATTCACAAGTTAGCCAAAAGTAGACATTTCAAAAGTCAAACGTATTAAGGTAAATCACACAAAATAAGCAATAAATACAAAATAATATTAATAAAAAAAAAGAAGAATAGCACAATATAACATTCCAATAGCAAAAGCAGCCTAAAAATATGTTGTTTTCAATACCACTCTCAGATGAACTGTAATAACTAGGGCACAGTTAAAAAGTAAATGTTTGCTTATTTATAGTTATTTATCTGGGTGATAAATGCCACCCGGAATTCAAACTATCATGTTTGGTATTTTGTCACGGAAATCACACTGAGTAGTCAGCAAGTGTGGCCAATACCTCAGAGAACAGATGCCATCTGTGCTGATCCCCCGGGTACCAGCGTATCAAAATATCAAAGAGATCATTCCCACCACACCACACACACACAAACGCACACACACACGGCCTGACTCACTGGGATGGGGGATCTCTCACTGTGTCCTTTTTAAAAGAAAGCACTAAAACCTAATGAATATTGATGAACCACAAGTGCTTCTAAATATAGACAGACCTGGATATATTGACTTATAAAAACTAATCTAAAGGTCATCTACACATATTTAAGACCTAAAGTTACCTAACAAAATGAAATGGTCATATATTTTTAAAACTGTCTTACAATAATATTTCATATACCCTGAACAAACAAAACTCCAAATTTCTGGAATCAACTTGATAAATCTTCAAATTCAATTCTAAAAAGTTCTAAAAAAAAAAAAAACCTCAATTTTACACAATTCAAATCATCAAGTGATTAAATGTGTTTTTTTTTTAAATGAATTTGACATCTGAACATTTTGTAGTTAAATAATGACAATGAGCTGCAACACTGTAGGAAAGCAAATAAATGCTTGAAAAATGCAAAGCAAATTAAAATATTCTATTATAATATATTATTATATTTTATTCTATTAATTATATCTATTATATTGTCTAAAATTAGGATGAGTTTTAGGAATGTGAAAGAAACACACTATATTTGCTTCTTTGCAACTAGAACAATAATTTGTTGATCAGAGTGCACATGCAAATACCAAAATAAAAGGCAAAGTAATTTTAAACTAACACCAGCTTACCTTCAGCTGCATTCACTTCTGCAGGACCCTTTACCTGAACTATACTCCAGTTTCTTTCGTTCAGACCGCAACCTTCTCCCACAATGATCAAACAAACAAGCAGTCAGAGTTTAATTTTCATTTTCCTATGTAATTAAACTATATCTTCAGGAAATCACATACCGGACATGATGCGTCTATGTCTGATCGCCCTGATCATGGATTTGATTTTGATGTAGCACCGGCAGTTCAAAGCCTGCAGGTGGCGCAGATGGCGTTGAGAAAAAAAAACCGCGTGTGAAACCAAATATTTTAAATAGTTTATTTACAAGCTTAATCTAATTAGTATGAGTTATCATGTCATAAGAGTAAAAACTCTTAACTATAAAGAGATAGACAGTCATATGAGTATAATATATTCTGAACATGTGTTTTTACAGTATAACGTGAAATACAATATTTTCCAGGCCTACGTGTAATACTCATGACATTTCATAACTATCTTATGCAATACTATCTTATACAATACAATACTTTACTACTGTTCAAATCAGGATGGAATATTCATCTATGCTACTAGATAGTACAGATAGGACGGTTTAATAAGTCTGTCTTTACAGAGAACTTCCATATTATATTAACAAATGCTTCTCACAGTTACCCCACAATGCACGTGCACCCTACTGCCACGTTCTCCACCACTGATCTGTAGCGGGGGACGCATTTCATCTTCTTCTTCCTCCTCTTCTTCTTGCTGGATTTGCTGTTTGGTCGGGGGCACATCAGTCTTCTGACCGGGATCTTTGAATATATGAGAGCGCTGGTCATGGTTCGGTCTTCCTGCATGGTGAACGGATTGATGCAGCCCATGCACAAACACACGGCCTCGGGAATATCCACGGGCTTTCGGTTCTCATCGTGGTTTATCCTGGTCAATAGGAATGTTGTCATACACACAATTATTTCATTTAGTTACATGAATAGACATACATATTAAGATACATACATATTTATGTTAAATATTGGAAAATTGACCACATAGGTATGAGTGAGTGTGTGAATGTGTTTGTCTGTGTGTCCCGCTCTGCGAATGGTTGGCCACCAATCCAGAGTGTGTATCCTGCTCCGGCCCTAAGACGCTGAGATGGGCCCGATGGATGGATGGATGGATGATGTGGATGGATAGATGGATAGATGGAAGATGGATAGATGGATAGATGGATAGATGATAGATAGAGATAGATAGATGATAGATAGAAGATAGATAGATAGATAGATAGATAGATAGATAATGTATACACATATATATAATATATATATATATATATATTAGGGTTGGGCCGGTATCAGCGGTATCGGCGTTACCGCGGCTAATTTTTTACCGCACGATAAGACCCCCGCACTCCCGGTAATCTACCCTCAATACAGGCACTGTTCAGCCAAGTCATAGCTGAATCCTCCAGCAAGCTTGGCCCCTTTCCAGCCTGTTACCTGCTCATATGATTGACCAGAGCCAATGACCATCACCTGCCGAGGCAAATCAGCACGCCGAGCAAACACTGCAGTCAGACGGAGGTGGCGTGGGAGAAAGGACGGTCCACTGTTTGCTCCACGGAAAATGCAACTTTAAGGTGCTTTTAGACAAAACCATCGACAAGCGAAAGGTCATTTTACGCCCGTGCGAGTCAGGATGGCGGTGGCGTCGAAAAAATCCTCTTTGCTCCACGGAAAATTCAACTTTAAGCTGCTTCCAGACGGAACCGTCGACAAGCGAAAGGTAATTTGCACTCTGTGCGATTCGGAGTTCGCTTACTGCCGGAGCTCTACCAGTCTGAAATACCACCTGAGGGCCAAGCACCAGACTGCGCCAGCGGACGAGGAGAGGCAAAGCACTAGTGTTCGCCGCCGCCGTCAGAGAACAATCCCCGAGTGCGCTCAAGCGAGGCCGGTCAGTGCAGCTCTTTCTGCCCAGCTAACGGAGCTTTTGGCCCGGTGGATATCCACCAGCTGCCGGCCCATAAGCGTGGTGGAAGACGGCTGCCTCCAGCGTCTTGTCCAGGTGGCCACGGGCGACCCCACTTACAAGCTACCGTCCAGGCGGACCATCATGAGGAGAATTCACGACCAGCATGCGGCCGAGAGAGTCACCAAAGCCGCGACGCTTGCGGGGGCACGTTGGGTAGCGCTTTCCGGCGACCACTGGACCTCCATAAGCAACGACAACTACCTCGGCGTGACTGCCACCTGATCGACTCCGGCTGGGAACTTCATTCTTTCACATTAGGTGAGTCAGGTTCAGTGTTGTTTAAATAAAAAAAAAAAAATAAAATAAAAAAAATAATTTTTTTTTTTTTTTTTTTTTTTCTCTTTTTTTCTCCAAATTGACATTATCACCGATTGTCTGTTCATTAGGCGTGATGAAGACCGAGGAGCGTCACTTTGCCGAAGCGTGCGCCAAACAGTTCATGGACGTGGCCAAAGACTGGGAGATCGTTGAAAAAATCAGCACCATTGGCACGGACAGCGCTCCGAGTATGGTAGCCGCGGGGAGGCTACTGCCCTTCGAGCACATCCCCTGCGTTGCGCACGTCGTGCAGAGGGCTGTGGTCATCGCCCTCCGGGAAGGTGGATTCGAGGCTGCACTGACTAGAGTCCGTAAAGTTGTGGGACATTTCAGGCACAGTCCGGCCAACTCGGATGAGCTGAACCTCCAGCAAGCCTCGCTCGGGCAGGACCAGGAGTCCCTCGTGCAAGACGTTGCAACGCGGTGGAACTCGACGCTAGAGATGATAAGGCGAGTGCTCCGTAACAGGGAAGCGCTCCATGCAACACTATCTCAACAGAAGCACTGCCTGACCCTCCCGACGAGCGCCGACTACGAGAGACTGTCCAGGCTGGAAGCAGTGTTGGAGCCTTGCAGGTATGCTCCGCGTAAAAGCCACGCGGACCAGCGGGTCGTTAACCAAGGCTCTGCTTCTGTCTGCCTCTAGGTACGTCACTGAGCTCCTCGGTGGAGATAAGTACGTCTCCTGCTCTGTGGCACTACCCACCCTGTGCCACCTTCAGCGCACCATGGAAATCTCGGACGACGATCCCGCCTACATCGGTCGGTTCAAAGCTGCCTTCCTCAAGGACCTGACCGAGCGGGTTGAGAACTTGAACCTGGAGTGGCTCAAGGTTCTTAGAAACGGACCAGTGCATCCATTGAAGATGTGTACTTTTCTCACTTTTCCTCACTTCTCGTTTATTCACCCAAGGTTGCGACGGCTTTGGATCCACGTTTCAAAGACCTAAGATGCCTGAGTCGGGCGAGAGGAAGCCAGTGTGGGCGAGGCTAAGAGAGCTAGTGAAGGAGAAAGAACCAGCTCCGCCAACACCCGTGGAGAAGTCCCCCGAGTCCAGGCACAAATTAGCCCTGCTGCTCACACGGTCAGACTCGGACTCGGAGTCAGAAGACATCCCGGAGGACAATACTCTGGAGCGATACCGTCTAGAGCCTGCTGCTGATCTGGATCAGTGTCCTCTGAAATGGTGGCTTTCAAACGCGGCCGCATTTCGTCGCGTGGCCGAAGTCGCCCGCAAGTACCTCGGAACTCCTGCCACAAACGTCCCGTGCGAGAGACTTTTTTCTCTGGCGGGCCATATTGTTCAGAGAAGGAGAGCCAATTTGTCACCGGAAAACGTAAACAGATTGGTCTGCCTTAGTGACTGGTGGAAGGCCACGGAGTGACTGTTTGACAATAATAAAAAATAAATAAATCATTTTGCAAAAAATACGAGATTTTGTTCGTCATTTATTCCAATAAAAAAAAAAATAAAACAAATAAATATTAAGTATAGATTAATGCAGATAAATTCTTAGAGAATAGTGAGATTAATCTAGATCAAGACTTTTGATCTTTGCCCATCCCTAATATATATATATATATATATATATAATATATATATACTGTAATAATTATAAATAGAGCTTTACAAACACATTCGGTACAGTATATACATACTCTAGATGGAATAGGTATGAAGAATCAATATTTTAAATAAAAGTGACACACCTGTAGGACCAGGGAGAAAGGCTGCGGCTGTTGGACATCCAAAGCTTGCGATCCACTACACATTTGTTTATGGATAAATTGGGATTGTTCCTGACCTGAGACACCATGTCCTCGATACTCTTATCAAAGTCTGTTTCCAATGCCCCAGGCATTCCATCTGAATATGCATGAGTCATCAATGGATCCGGGGAAATTCTGGCTGATGTGGCATTCCAGCGACTATTAGACTCCAGGTTTCGATTCCGAGACTTTCCCTCTTTGCTAATGCTTTTTGTGTTCGTGGTCACTATCATGTTCCACACCATCAACACCACAAAGATCTGAAATATGAAGGTGCAGACTGCAGAAGATTCGGCTAATGTTTTCATTTCTCAAATTAAAAAGTAATTCACATTTGAGTACGGTAGTTTTAATTTAATTTAATTGAAACGTACCTTAGTTATCCTCATCAGTGCAGATGTTTTTCTTTTTATTGTTGCTCTGAGAATGTTGTGGTGGATAAACTTGTGGACTCACACATGAGCCCACATGACCACAACTAGACTTAGGGTCTAAAAAAGGATTGTTGTTACAAACCTGAAAAGAACAGTTTAAGGTGGAGCCGCACATGGTCCTGAACCTGAACCTTTCTTTTTCTCTTTTGCTCCTAAGAGAAGCTTTGTAATGTGTTTAAAAAAAATTACAGGTTCCTTGGACATTTGTTTTGTGAACAATAAACACTAATATTTTACAGTGACAACATTATAAATAGCAACATACATGTCAAATTTTGTTAAAGATGGTTAAGATTAACAGCGTATGTCTATAATGCATACATTTATACAATTAGTAATATAAAATATACTATACAATATATACCTGAATGACTTTACACCAGGGAGGAAACTTCTGTGAAGTGCTTTGTAGCTTTGTCATTGTGTCTTTCTTTTCAGTGATATTGACTCAGTTCTTTTTGATTCTGTAGCCTGAGATCAAACAACCAGACAGTGCTTTATGTTCAGCTAGTCAAAAACAGTGTCAGCAGGTAGGTAGGTAGCTAGGTATATAATTTATTCATGTTTGGTACAGGTTCAGATTTGGCCAGTTTATTTTGTTTTCAATGAAAATGAGTAATTCATTGAATAGTGGCCTTGAGTTTTTCACAAGAACACCTGCTTTTATAATAAGTCAGGGCGGTTTTAGGAGCTTGTGGTATTGTGATGTAGCATACTAATAACAATGTAGTAATCATAAACATTTCTATTTCCATAAAAATGAAGATTTAAACACATTAAATTCACAAATTGAATTCACAAATTGAATTTTAAAATAATAATTTTTCAAAAGAGGTTATTTTACATTTTTATATTGTGTATTTATATTATTATTATTATTAATAATAATAATAATAATAATAATATTTTTATTTACTAAAACTTAAAACCTTACTTAACCTTTATAGTAATTTAAAATAATTGCTTAATCAGCAAAAAGACCAAGTTTCTTTCTATTGACATGAACTCCTCACAATGTGTATCTAATATACTAATATAATTTTAGTAATATAAATACAGTATGTGGTGCTCTTTACAATACCTTTACTGATGCTTTACACCACTATAATTGTTGGTGTTTGTAAGACAATATTATATAAATATTCTAAATATTATGTTAAACTTTCTTTCTTGACTTAATTGCCTAAAATTGTACTTGTTTATTTATTTAAGCATGCAAACCAAGTAAACAAAACGGTGTAGAAAGAAGAACAGCTGTAGTTCTGTAGAAGTTATATCTTTAACATAACGTTAATATTAATATCATATTAAACCTTAAACCGCACCCATTTAAGAGGTCTGCGAATATAAAAAACATAAACAAACCGTCAAATCGCCGCTGTATTTACTGTGATCTCGCGAGATTTGCTCTACAACTAATTCGGGCGGAAGTACTGCTAGAGTCTCTTTTCCGGCGGCCTTAGCGTCAAGTCGGCAGGGTAAGCCAGGATTGCTATTGCATTTTACGAACATCCTTCAACATCCTCTCGTTTTAAGCGTCCGTGAAAGTCAAATCACAAATTATTAATTTCACCGTATCACCGCCGTCATCTACAACTCGTTATTGCCTCTATCGCGATGTGATATCACGGCATTTTTCGATGATTAGCTTTTAGCCGGTGGCTAAACTTGCGAATGGTTCGCGTGTCTCGTCATGTAATTCTATGTTAAATTAAATAGCATGTTTTCTGGGTTCGGGTCAGATTTAGTGTCTTAAGCGAATGCAAGATTAACCGTTACTATTTTCACTGTCGGTTTTCTTTGGCTCGAGTCATGTTAGCTGTCTTAAGGTTTGTAAAATGTACTATATTGAATAAGAACCGACCTTACTGTCAATGCCGTAGGTTTGAGGTCTGATTCAAGGCATATCAGTTTAATTCAAGATTAGGTTTTTGATTTGTCAATTTCCAGGATAATTATATAGCGTTACTGCCTTCAATGTTTACAGTGTCCTGCCAAGCAGTGCACTGTTAAGACTGCAATATTATTGACAACATTGTTGCTCAAAATAAAACAATTTCATGTTTAACACCTATTTTTACCTCATTTGCAGCCAACATGAAGTTGAATAAATGTGTGACGTCCTCTCGCCGCAAGAACCGCAAGAGGCACTTCAACGCCCCTTCACACATCCGCAGGAAGATCATGTCCTCCCCTCTGTCCAAAGAGCTCCGCCAGAAATACAACGCCAGGTCCATGCCCATCCGCAAGGACGATGAGGTCCAGGTAAGGCTGTGTTTTCTTTAGTGTTTCACATCTGGAGTGGTTGGCATCTGCTCATGCTCTGCTCATGTCATCACCAGGTTGTCCGGGGACACTACAAAGGCCAGCAAATCGGCAAAGTTGTCCAAGTTTATAGAAAGAAGTATGTCATTTACATCGAGCGTGTGCAACGTGAGAAGGCAAACGGCACCACAGTCCATGTTGGCATCCACCCTAGCAAGGTACGTTGTGCACATTCTTAACAGTTGATGAAGGGTAAACGATGGATGAATGCATTTTGCAACTTGACAAATGTAGTATTAATATTTGTGAAACTATTTGATCTTTTGAAACTGTTTCTGTCTAATTAGATTCTTGTTAATTTTTTGTCAGTGTTTTTAAAGCTCTTAATGCAATGTGGTTCTTGACCTTTTCTGTTTTATGCAACTTTTTTTATTTTGTTTGCAATTTAAAAATATGTAAGTGTGGTGTATCCAATTGTTTTTTTTTTTTTTTTTTAATATAATTATACTGTGCCAGTGCAATTTATTGCTAGCAAATCTAATTCAAACAATAACTATAATTGCATGGCTGTGTGATTTAAAAAAAACTACAAGAGGCTTTCTTTATTTTCTATTACCACGATTCTTCTATTAGTATTTTCATAAATTATATTCCTATTAGTCGTGGATTCTGCTCATTCCAGTGATTCACTAGTCCAAATATGTTAATGTATCTTTTTGACGTTCAGGTGGTCATCACGAGGCTGAAGCTCGACAAGGACCGTAAAAAGATCCTTGAGCGCAAGGCCAAGTCCCGACAGGACGGAAAGGAGAAGGGCAAATACAAGGAGGAGACCATTGAGAAAATGCAGGAGTGAAATGATTCTTTTGCTATCAATAAAAAAACTGTAAAAACGTGAAGGCTGTTTTGATTTTGCTTTGAGTGGCGTTAACTTTTGGTCTTCGAACATGATCACAGAAAAAAGTTTGGGTTTTGAATCCATATTTAAGATTCCAGTGTGTCTCAAAGGGAAGTTGCTTGTCTATACTCAAATGACCGTTTCTTAACTTGCCTCACATTTGTGTTTTATTGTCTAATTTTGAAGTTTTTGCTTTCACAAAAACATGCTTTTCCTTTTGGATCATAAATGAATAAATACATTGACTGTACCAATCAACTTCTATAAATTTCAATTGATTCATTTCATCACTGTAACTACATTGGTGGTTCACTTACATATATGACCAATTAGAAAAAAGTAGTGAGTTTGTTAAAATGGCCACTAGAGACCATATCAATAGTTCCTAGCGTTAACCTATCCTGTGAGTTTTTTTTCCCAAAGGAGATGGCTGCAGAACCACCCAGAGGAAATCAAACCTACAACCTCTTGCGCACAAGTACAATTACCCACCACTGGACCACAACTAAAAAGCATGTTGTATACAACACCTTCAGTATCAGTTGACTAAAGGGAAGTGGAACATTAGTCATGTGATGAGGAGTCACATGACTGCGCGTCCACGCAACGCGGAGGGAGCGGTCTAAGTCTGAGGCGCTTCACAGAGTTAATTTTCTCGAGTTTAAGTTTTCAAACCTAGGTTTATCGAACAAAACAATGGCGAGTTCGTCGTTTGTGATCTCAATGACGGTTATGACCGTCTTTTGGGGCCTGGTCGGTGGAGTTATACCGTTTTTTATTCCCAAAGGACCAAATCGAGGGTGAGAAACTTTAGCATTTCCTCAAAACTAAGCTTGGCAGCGTTGTTACATCTGCATTCATCTACGGATAATGTTACAAACGTTAAAGATTGAGTAAAAACGTTTTAATGTTTTTAGGTGACAGTGACGGTTTGTTTGCGCACTTTGATGAACTAACGAAGGAGTGAGATTAGATGCCCAGTTGGTGTTAGTGCTTACTTCCGTTTTTCGAAAAATATAATACGTATTGATACATTTAACAAATATGATCTGTGATTAGGAGAGGCGTTAGATATGACATAAATACGTGTATCAGGCGTTTGTTTTGACGTAAATGAGAGACTTGTTCAAATTACTTCGACAGCGACACTCGCAAAACATTGTTTGTTTAATCTATTTTGTATTACGTTTCAGAGTCATTGTGACTATGCTGGTCCTGACTGCAGTTTGTTGTTACCTGTTGTAAGTATTCAACCTCTGTTGTGTGTGTTTTCTCACAATCCTGTGTAAAAGAAGTGGAACACAGCCATTGGGCATCCCCAGCTTACAAAGTATCACAGGCTTTGAAGTTTGTGTCCATGTGCAGTTTACCTTGTAGGAAACAATCAAATGTACATGGAATTTTAAAAGTCGGTATTGTGAGTTGTTGAACATTCTGTCCCTGTCTGCATTGAATTATTTAGTACGTATAGAAACACGAGTGTGCTTTCTTTTACAGCCACTCGGAGCAGTGTTGGCACTTCTCAAACGAGTTTTAATTTAGTCCAGAGGCAATTTTAACGTCTGTTCTGGAACCTGTGTTTATTCCAGCTGGCTGATTGCTATTCTAGCACAATTAAACCCTTTATTTGGACCTTCTCTGAGCAATGACATCATATGGTACCTGAATAATCACTGGCCGTAGGAGGTTCAGAGCGTTGCAGGTATTTTGAAGCAGGTGAGCTCATGCTTTGTATTGTGTTTGGGCTTTCTAAATCACCTTTTGTTTTTATTTTTAGGTGAAAATTTGCCAAAACAAAGACATCGGTTTTCCTCAGAAAGAGATGTCAAGTAGAGCTCTCTTTACTTATCAGCCTTTGTACTCAAAAGATCTGGACGTGTTTGTGTATCTTTTATTTATTTGATCACATGTTCAAATTGTATGCAGGATGTTTCTAAAAGTGAAAATAGCATTCGTTTGAAATGTGACCAATAACGCTGATGATTTAAATAATGCTGATTCTGTTGGTCGAAACTCCAAATAAAAGCATTTTGTTTTCTTCCAAGATATGGTGTATTTCATCATCAAATGCTCAAAAAGACAGTCGCACAGCAGTAAAAAAAAATCTTCCAGAGGCAGATTGTTTAAAAGCTCAGGGCTCCGGATCTCCATCTCTCACCAAGTCATAGTGTGTCGATGGGAATTCTGGGTCTTGACATTGTGCATTCGCATTCTTCCTTGTAAGGAAGCCCATCACCGAACGTGTCACTTTGGATTTGCCCTTTGGTTTGACACGTAGGACAACAGGCTGTCAGGCCGCTTTCTCTGCACGTGTCACATGACAGGACCAGCTGGCAGCAGAAGCGGGTTGAACACAGCTGATACCGATCCCACGGGCACCTGCAGTACCGGCACTCTGAGGGGAGATGTACGTGTTAGGCTGAGACTCTCTAGAACTGATGGAGAAGCCTAAATACAGACCTGAAATGACGTCACTATTAAAGCTGATGGAATAGCGGTCATCAAACACGAAGAGTTTCCCCCTATAGTATCCGTCAGGGAATTTCTCCAAGTATTTGTGAATGCCTCCCTTCAGCTGATACACCTCCCTGCATACATTCTGAAAGTGTTAATTACAAAAATACAATTAAATATAAATATATATATAAAAAAATATATATATATAATTTTTTTTATGGCAAATTTTCAGTTTATCATGGAATTGCATTTATAGCAAACAGTGGAACTTGTGCCTCTATTTCTCAGGGGCTGCTACTGCTTTTATAACCAAACCTGGCCAACTTCATGTGTCAGACTGGAGACTTTGTCAACAATTATATCTGCTCTGTGAGATGCTTTTTCAATGAAGCTGTTATTACGAACACTAAAGCCCAGTAATTTGAAGAGACAAACAACAGACCCCATAATGCAGTCCCTCAGCTGCCTTGTATTGTATGAAGTATACATTTTTTGTATACTTAATGTTTATCCATATTTATGTTATCCATATAAATGTTTAGTTTTAGCATGACTCAAATCATATTGAAATGGAGAAGTTCCGATATCTTTGTTTAGTAGTTGCAGTACAGAAGGGGTTTCCGGTCAGAGAAACATGGGAACTGGATTAGCCTGAGAAAAAGGCCTTTTAGTAGCAGTTAAGTTAACAGTTAACTAACTAAACATTAAATCAACTGTCAATTTATATCTGTCATGTTTTCATAGAGATTCCGTGAATTTATTAATGCAACAATGATATAACATTCCACTAAAAATGAACACTGAAATGAACCATATTAAATCTCAATTAGTGTACTGTACTGTCATTAATAATAAGAAAGGGATAGAACAGGTAGAATGTAATCCAAACACTCATTACTGAAACACAATCTCCTTAGCACAGACTTTCAGACACATACTGTTTTTTTTCCTTGTCTGGCCCCTGGCTTTGTGTTTTGGCCACTTATCAAATGAATTTGAAACCCCTGGTCTACATAGTATTTACATCCTAATTGTTAGAGAATAAGACATGCGGTTGAAAGCTCAATCCCAGTCCAGCAGGCACCACAACCGAGTGTTCTTGAGCAGAAAAACTGAACCTAATCTGCTGCCTGTCGTCCCAGAAATAGGCTGCCACTACTCTGGGCCTAGTCACATTTTCTCAATGTATTCTTTCTTATCAATTAAATTATTTATTTTTTAAATAAGTGAACCAAACAGTTGTTTTTCATACTCACTTTTGATCTGAGATAAGCTGATCCACGCTCACATCGAATCCCTCCAGTGCAGTACATCAGAACCTTCTTGTCCCGGAACAAATCCAGGTTTTTATCCACATAGTCTGGAAAGTAACTAAATTTCCTAATGTCAGGTGCTAAACACTGACTGAATTGACCCTGAGAGCGAAAGGATTGCAAATCACTCACTTAAAGAAGTGAAAAAACACGACAGCACTGTTACACTTACAATTTTACTCTCATAGAAGTTCCTGCAATCCAGCAGCACCGTATCATCAGATGACTGATTTTCAACAAATGCCTTCACGGCCGTGTGAAATTCCTCTGGCTCTAGGTGAATACCTTTATGAAGCAAAACTTGGGAGTTAGAAAGCAGATTCGATAGTTTTAGATACTGATGTGTCCTCACCTGCCGATCTGTGCGAGATCAACTCAGGATCGACACCCATAGGAACAATTTCTCTGTAAACTCCAACCTTCAGTTCAGAAAAACACTCCGAACCTCCATTACTTCTCTGAGAAATTCCAGTGAAACACAGCAGGTCAATCAAATATCAGCCTAATTTGTATTGTTTAGTCCCATCAGGAATAGCCTTATTCTATTATAGCCTTGAAAAAAATACTACATTTCATAAAAACAAACAACATTTTTTTAAGATTTACAGCATGTCAAAATACAAGTAGGAACCAACTCAACCAATAAACAAAAAACACAACTTCATTGGAAGATTGGTTGTGAAAAATGTACAAAAATTAAAGTGGTCCTTGTAAGTAAAGTATAAGTGATATAACATTTATTTGACAGATGCTGATTTGACATACTGATCCAGGATTCAAACCTACAACCTTTTGGTTTACATTACAAATGAACCACAACTGCTCTAAACAATCAACCATAATTCTGCACATAATTTCTATTTATACATAAATTATATTTATACATATAAATCGAAAAGAACATTTACCTTAAAATCCTGCTCTTGCATTGCTTTAAAGGTTGGATGTGACAGCATTGCCTTAATATATAGATCTGTGGCTGTTTTGGTCCCTCCAACTGTTCCGTTGATTCCCTCAGTAGCCAATCGCACCTGTAGATTTTCATTCCACTAATATAAATATTACGGTTGGGTTGAATTTGAGTAGATTAGTTTGAGCTACCTTGCCCGTCATCTGAAGTTTGGAGCAAAGCTCTTTCTGCCACCGACAAATGACGTGTGGATTGTTCACCTGACAGTAGCAATAATACAGCAGAACTTCACTCGGCCCCCTAAAACACACCATCTCCATCACAACCACAACATGAAAAAGATTAAGCTTGGCACTTCCCGTAACCTACACGTCAAGCTCCTCCTGAGAGATCAGAGTCAAATCAGGGATCCAGGATGCCACATCGGTGGGTTCTTCACTAACAGACTCTTGGGAGGAGTCTTCATGCGGAGCCTGAAGCATCACGTCGAGGGTCTTGGAGGTGAACTGCTGAATCTCAGTGGCATGGCTGTTTGCTACATGCTTGTGAATCGAGGAGGCCTCACTGAATGATGCTCCACAACAGTGCCAGCGTTCTGTTGGGCTCCTCTCACCAGGTGGAATCACTTTCTTTGATGCCACAAAAGTTGCAAATGTCTACAAACCGTTGAAAAAAACTGTATTAGTATACACAACTTTCAACGTGTAAAATCAACATGTTTGATTATAATATGCTCACCCTTTTCTTCACATAGTCATATAACTTCCTTGTCGTTGAATAGTCAGGTTTGTCTTCTTTAAGAACCTCTGGTCCAAGACTCTCAACATCCAAACAATCGAAAGTGTCTGCCTCCATTATATGCTATTCAATCGTGATAGTGACAAAATTGGCAGATAACAATGCTCTGTTTTTAAAAACACGATTTAGGGTTCCTGTTAAGCATTTTCGATTTCTTTTCATGCGATTTATTTCGCCGTAAACCAAGTCTCATAAGATTGGCAAAAGAGAACACGATTCGGCACGTTGATCAACGTTGATATTTTCCGATTGGAGCGTGAACCTAATGAGTCGTTCTTGTGAATCGAGTCTTTTTTTGAAAAGCTTCAAGCTGTCCTCGTTCACAAAAATGAGAGCGAAGAGTCGCTATGAAATGAATGACTGAAAGTGTTCGTTCAAAAAAATCGTTCTGAAAAAATGCTTCGCCCTTTAGAGCCGCAACGTCACACGTGTTTCCGCCGACGTAACGTAGCTCCGGAAGTAATTTCCCTCAAAATCAACCGCTTCTTTCTTCTCGTGTAGCTAACAACGGTCATTCAAAGCATTACATTCACTAAGCAATTATTGTGTTAAACATTACACACAAAAACAGCTAATTCACAAAAAATTCGTTCTCGTCCAAACGTCCTGTGGATTTACTAGAAGAAATGTCTAGGCGAAGACATAGCGACGAGGGTGATGGTAAGTGTGTTAGCCTGTTAGCATCTGTGCTGACATGCTAGTGTTTAGTATTTGTCTCGTTTATTACTTAAAGCTTGTGCGTTTTTTTGCCAAACTGCATAGAAATGCTGTCGTTATTATCAACGGGGCTCTTTGATTCCATTACACGTACTGCACTATTTGTACGTTTGCTTGTAAGAACTAGCTGTACTGAAATTAAATATAAATACACACACACACACACACACACACACACACACACACACACACACACACACGGGTCATTGCGTTTTTACTATTTCCATATTCTATGTTCAATAAGTCAAAAAGCCCAATTTTTCATACACTGCACTTCCAACCATGAGTACTATGCAATTAATTTATTATAATGCTCGTGCTTTTGAGTTCGTGGAGGCTGGAGCCAATTCCAGCACCAACCAATCACAGGGCAAGATATGAAGCCATACGCATGAACTCTATGAACAATTTTTAAACATTTTAAATGATTTGCAGCTGCGAGAGAAAACCACCCAGACAAAACGACCAAAACAGTTAAAGGAGCTCATGCAAGTTTGAGCACAAACTGATCTAGAATTCAGAAAGAGCATCTTGTTGTTGTGATACATTGCTCAATTGTGTTCTTCGTTATTTTTTAAATTATTTATTCAGAACAAGATGAAAATCGTTCTAACGTGTTGTTTATCTGTTCTAGCTGGCCCCCAAGCGCACAAACGGAGGAGGACATCAGAACCCATTGAGATTGAAGACCGTTTGGAGTCACTGATATGTCGAGTTGGGGAGAAGGTATCTTCTCAGCATCCTTGTTCATCACTCAAATGCGAATTTTCATTCATTCACGGATCCGCTACATGACTAATTGTTATTTTGGCTGTGCTTTCAGAGTACATCCTCCTTGGAGAGCAATTTGGAAGGTCTCGCTGGTGTTCTGGAGGCTGATCTCCCTAATTTCAAAAGCAAAATTCTGCGAATTCTATGTTCTGTGTAAGTGTTGTGCTCTTTATCAGCTTCTTATCAAATAACTAAATGTCATGCAGATGTTTGATGCGTTCGTTAATGTAAATATCTTCTTTTGCAGTGCAAGGAGTTTGCCAGAGAAGCTGTCTGTATACACAACACTAGTGGGGCTTCTCAATGCTCGTAACTACAACTTTGGAGGAGAGTTTGTGGAGGCCATGATCCGCCAGCTTAAAGAGACACTTAAGACAAACCTGTATTTTGAAGCGCTTTACCTTGTATGTTTCCTGTTAAAATGTTGTGATTACATAAGTTTGTTCTTTTGGTTTTGTTGAAGTTTGTATTGTTTTCCAGGTGCGTTTTCTCAGTGACCTGGTAAACTGTCATGTCATCGCGGCTCCATCCATGGTTGCTATGTTTGAGAACTTTGTGAGTGTCACACAGGAAGAGGACATACCACAGGTAAATCAAACACTGCTTATCACATTAAATTGGTATTTCATTCAGGAGACTGATGAATGTGTCTGAGTAGGTGCGGTCGGACTGGTATGTGTACATGGTGCTATCCAGTTTACCTTGGGTGGGTAAGGAGCTCTATGAGAAGAAAGATGTGGAAATGGATCGCCTGTTAAACCAAATTGAGGGATATCTGAAGTAAGTTTGTTGAATAATGGAAAATGCTTCATATATGCACCGCTTAAAGCATCTCGTGTTGAATTTGAACAATTTTACTTTAATTCAAACAAAATACATTTGCTATTTTTTTTTATCAGTTTTTCATGTAATGGCATTTCATGTTTTTTTTTTTCACTTAATCATGAATCATGTTTAACATGTTAAAATATTTATATTTGAATTGAATTGAATTGAATTGAAAGTCCTTTATTCGTCCCCACAAGGGGGAAATTTCAACGTTGCAGCAGCAGTACAATTAACCGGAAAAGGTTACAATAAGAAACAATTGAAAATAGTTTTTTGCTTTAAATTGAAAAGAAATAATCACAACAGGAAAATCCGCATGCGTTTTATTGACTTACCATTCACAATGTGAAAGTAACTTTCCTTTTGTAAACATGCAATAAAAATTTAAATTGTGTTCTTTTTTTTTTTACAGACGGCGACAGAAAATTCATGTTCCCATGTTGCAAGTGTGGACAGCAGAAAAGCCCCATCCACAAGAAGAAGTAAGAAGTCACACAGACTCTACAAATTCTATACAACTATAGTAGCTTGCAAAGTCATAGTAGAACTTGAAGACAACTGTTGCGGCTCTATCTTTTTGTTTCTGTAATGCTTTTCTTTGTCTTGTAGTATCTAGACTGTCTCTGGGCTCAGGTGCAGAAGTTGAAGAAGGATCGCTGGCAGGAACGTCACATCCAGCGGCCTTATATTGCTTTTGACAGTGTGCTTTGTGAAGCCCTGCAGCATAACTTGCCTCCATTCACACCCCCGGCCCACTCTGACGATGCCGTGTTCCCAATGCCACGCGTCGTCTTTCGCATGTTTGACTACACCGATGCACCGGAGGTACACAGACGTTATTGAGCTACTGAACCTTTAAAGCTGTTTAAGTTCGAAATACACGCAGAATGACTATCGGCCAACATTCAAACATGTTCCCGTGTTCAAACAAGTCACGTGTGTTAAAGACAAGGATTTAACTGCCAACTGGAAATCCCTTACATTAGATTTTGAAAATCTTCATTATTGCTTTTAAGTAACATTTGTATATTCTAAAATGAAGAGTTTTGTTAATAGGCTGGGTAGCATTATTATAATTAATAATCGCTACAAAGTTAATCCACAAAATTGGGTCTACATTGACAGGGCGTCCACCCTACTAAATTGATAAATAATAAAATACATAAAAACCTGAAATCATAATGTTAATGAAACCATGATGAACCTTTTTGCATTCAAATCTGTGTATGTTTTCAGGGGCCGGTGATGCCAGGCAGTCATTCCGTTGAACGCTTTGTGATCGAAGAAAACCTGCACTGCATCATCAAGTCTCACTTAAAGGAGAGGAAGACCTGGTGAGTCTTCAGTCTTGAAGTACTTCTGCTTTAGGGCTTACTCACACAGGTACTCTCAGGGTATCCGCGGGTCCTTAAAAAGTCTTAAATTTAATAAAAATCGCGCAACGCGATTTGAGCGTGTGTACGGGATCAGTTTAGTGCCAAAAAGATTCGCGAGCGCAACGCGATTTGAGCGCGCACGTAAAGTTCTCGTCTGCTCAAATTATAATCGGCTAAACAGAGATCGGAATTAACATTTATTCCTTCGCGGCGACTAGTCATTAAACAGTTCTGACGAGTCACAGCAAATCTACTTTGACTAGATACACTCTCATTGAAAAATATTTGTAGATATCTCAATGAGTTTCTCCTAGTCACAATTGAATTGAAGATATCTCAAATTACTTTAGAGATAACTACAATTACATATAGTGATATCAAATCACTTTATTATACCCCAGCGTGTGAGCTGTGGAAGCGTTGCTGGTGCTTATAATAGCATAAATGTACGCCTACTCTTTTTAATCTTCAAATATATTGTTACTAGTGTTAATACATTTGTTATATTAGTAAAATATTTAAAGATATATCCAAATATTTATGACTAGTCATATCGGAGTTGAAGATATCTCCAAATGCATTTAATTAAATATATCTTACATTTAAGATATCTAAAGCATATTTTTATAAGTCAAATACAATTTTAAGATTTCTTTAATTTGATACATAACTTTAGTCTATTTATATTTAAAGATATCTTCAAACTACATAGTTGTATCTGTAAATGCTGTCCATTATCAACAACTTAGGATAGATATCTGCAAATGTGGTTGTGACTAATAGAATAGAATAGAATAGAATGCCTTTATTGTCATTGGGACACAAGGTTACAACGAAATTAGGAACACTACTCCGTTTGGTGCAATATAGGGGAAAAAAACACACAAAATAGAAATGTAAAAAATGTGCATTGTGTAAGATAAAATATAAATAATATATGTAGTATAAAGTATATAAAATATAAAATTAGAGCAAACGTTTCCAAAATACAAAATATGTTTCAGACCTATGTTAATCAGAGCTCGATTACAGATAGAATACTATTAAAAATGATAATTTCATTAAAATGCGCCTTGTCGTGGTGGGCGGAACAATGGCTGGAGTCTGCTCCACAATTGGTTCGCTTTGACCAATCAGAGGAAGGCGTCAAGGTCGTCCTAAAAAGATTGGTAGATCAGACTGAGCGTAAGCATGTGTAGATAATAACGCGAGTGTGAAGATACGTGTGAGCTGCTAGACGCACACGCTCAAATCTAGCTGCGCTCGCTCTATTCACAGATTGACACTCACAAAAATCCTAATTTTGGTTCATGGTTAAAACCAGTCAGTGGAAATTAGTACGAAGTCGGCTGCATACTGTGCAAAATAAATGTAAAACTTGGAACAATGGGAATAAGAGCTTTGGAGACCCACATGCAGTGTGAAACACACGAAGCGGCTGCGGAAACCTGTCGGAAAACACCTGATATTTTTCAATTCTGCTCCGTCGCACTCACAACAGTCGGTCTTAAATTTCATTTTGAACGGTATTAAAAAGGTCTTAAAAAGTCTTAAATCTAACTCTTAGAAACCTGCAGATACCCTGTACTCTGGTCCGTGCCCGGGAAGGTAGGTCGTTTTTAGTTGTAGGGTAGCAATAAGGGTCTCTCTCTCTCTCGCTCGCACCTGACTCTCGTTATTTCTCGTTACTCCAAGTTCGCCTTAAAGGGACAGGGACTTTTTTCCCACAGTTATTTTAAATAAATATTTCAAGTTAAATAATATAATGCCAATCACAAATTAAATAGTAAAATATATCAACAATAACTTAAAATAGATTTATACTAAATTAAATAAAATGTATATGAACTTAAATAAACAGGGTTACAATTATATCAGTGACAAAGCATGATGAAAACCTACGCCAATTACCGGCAACTACTAGTATTACTTAAAACATCGCAACCGTCGCACTATAATGTCGAAAGCGTCCCACTACAACGACAAAAGCTGCGGCACCAACGCAATGCTGCGGCACCAACGCAAAATGCAGTGTGAGTACCCGGCCAGCGGGGGAGTAGGGAGGGGGGACAATCGTACTGAAGCACGGACCGCCCAGTGTGAGTACACCCTTAGTCTCGGTGTGTGTTTTTTGACTTTTTTTTTTCTGCTCTATTTTTCAGTGCTGCCCAGTTGCTTAGCTACCCTGGCAAAAACAAGATACCTCTAAACTACCACATAGTGGAGGTTGGTTTTGTCATTGCACTGAATTCTAAATAAATAAAAAAAAAACAACTGAAATGATTGTATGTACAGATGAACTTCATGTTTTCTGTGTGTGTAGGTGATATTTGGAGAGTTATTCCAGCTGCCCTGCCCTCCTCACATTGATGTGATGTACACTGCACTACTCATTGAGCTTTGCAAACTACAGCCTGGCTCTTTGCCTCAAGTTGTATCCATTTTGAAAAGATCTACAGTATAAAGTTTTATTTGCAAACAGTGAATGTATATACACATGGAGAGATGTTGGAAAGAGGATTACCATAGAAATTGTGACAAACTGCTAAAAATCATACAGCATGAAGTCATTGATAATGACTGGAAGTGTATTTATTTATTTATTTTTACACTTAAAACTGAGAAAATGTACGCTATATAGCAGCTACACTCTAATGCTGATTATGTGAGACAACTAAGTTTGATTTGTAGTTTATTGGTGTCTAATATTTTTGTGAATTTGTGTATGTCATTTCTGCTTTCGAGTAGTATGCTGTCTTTTTTTCTTCTTTAACTTATTTCAGCTTGCTCAAGCTACAGAAATGATGTATATGAGGCTAGATACTATGAACACAACTTGTATAGACCGGTAAGAGATTGTTTTCTCAGCTTTTGTACACGTTTTAAAACTTTTACAATGTTAAATTTAGGGCTAAGGCATAAAGAGTAAATACTCTTCATGATTCTTCTGTTTCAGACTTATTAACTGGTTTTCACACCATTTGAGCAATTTCCAGTTTAGATGGAGCTGGGATGACTGGTGAGCTGTTTATCTTTTAATATTTTTTAAGCAGTTTGGGGCATTGTGAAAAATGTAATCTTTTCCCCTGTTAATAAAATAGTTTTGTATTTTATTAACAAAATAGTGTAAAAAGCTGCGTTTAAGAATTAACTCTTTTGCAGGGCTGACTGCTTGACTCTAGATCTTGATAAACCCAAGCCCAAGTTTGTCAGAGAGGTTTTGGAAAAAAGTATGAGGTAAAATCCTTTACATTAGAGAATGTAACCGTGGCTGATTTTGCAACATTTCTTGTTCATTAAACATCTTTGTGTGGTTATGAATCTGCAGGTTGTCGTATCATCAGCGGATCGTTGACATTGTTCCTGCGAGCTTCTCTGCACTGATCCCCGCTGAACCTCTCTGCCACTACAAATATGGAGACGAGACCAGTAGTAAGATCAGAACCATTAGAATGAATAAATAGTATTATTTCATGTAACATTTCAAGCAAATATAAATGTTTCATTTGCAGGTACATTACCAGGATTTTCTGTGGCAAATACTGTGGGTAATGCCATTAAGAACCGTGCATCAAATGAAGAGATACTTCTTGTGCTAAAAGATGTCCCTAATCCCAACCAAGATGATGATGATGGTGGGTTTTCAATGTGAAGAATTAATGACTGTTGAATGACGAGTAAATTGGAACAATTTGGATTTCTGTCCAGACGAGGGTGATGGTTTCAACCCTTTGAAGATTGAAGTATTCCTGCAAACTCTGCTGCATCTGGCAGCAAAATCCTTCAGTCATTCCTTCAGTGCTCTGGCTAAGTGAGTGTTTCCTGTTAAAATCCACTAGACTTTATTCTGGATGAATTGAGAAGTTCAAAAGTAATTAAAAAATAAATTTACCAAAGTTTTAATTAATTTGCTGACAGTTCACAGTTGTTCATTATGTAGAAAGAAACTACAATTTCGCATTGGGACATTTCTCCTAACCTTGAAAATGTTCAGGTTCCACGAGGTTTTGAAAAACCTTACAGAGAGTGATGATGGAAAACTGCACATCCTTAGGGTCCTTTATGAATTCTGGAGGAACCATCCACAGGTAAGATTCAACTACACGGTTCATTTTTCAACTACAACAATTCATTTTTTTGTGTTTTTAAGCAGACAAAAATTGCTGTATATTAATCAATTATGTTTAGCAGAGTAGAAGCCAATCTTTCTAAAATTTCAAACCCTTCAGCCTTTAATTATATTGCCGTTATCTTGATTATTAGGGTCTTATCTCGATTTAAATTCATTCATTTGATGCTAAAGCATCGTGATGTCCCTCACAGTTCAGGAGGTCTGCTCTCAATGGCTGTTGCATCTATTAGTCAATCATTTGTGTTAGACTCAGGAAATACAAAGGCAAGAGATACAAAATGTGTACGTTGTTTGCGAGAGGAGATCATTTTAGAGCCCTTGAGAGTCCACAGAGAACCCTGTGATGTCTGTATTTCTCGTGTAATTACTTATACAGTATGTAGTAGAAACCAGTTAGGAATATCTGACCATCTTACAGTAAAGTATGTACAATGTTAAATTCCATATTAAAAAAATTCTTTCCAGATGATTTCGGTTTTGGTGGACAAGTTAATCCGAACCCAGATTGTGGACTGTGCGGCCGTGGCCAACTGGATCTTCTCTCCTGAAATGGCTCATGATTTCACCAGGTGAACAGAGCAAACACACACTTCCTTCTGCATGTGGGAAGATCTCAAAAGCATTATCAGTAATGTCACTGATCGCTGGCACCTCGAAAGGTTTTACGTGTGGGAGATTCTTCATTCCACCATCCGGAAAATGAACAAACATGTGCAGAAGATTCAGAAAGAGCTGGATGAGGCAAAGGAAAAGCTGGAAAAGCAACACAACAAAAAGGTTTGTGCGGTGAACAAGCTGAAGAACTCATTACTGTACTGTACGTTCATGTCCAATAGACTCTTTTCATAAATCTTTTGGGCGATCATTAGTGCAGAATTTCTTTTTTTTTTTTTTTATTCTAGTGTTACTAACATCTGAATATCTGTAGTTTCCTCTCATAATTGGCTCTTACACTAAGTGGATTTAATTATATATTTGATTATTATACTTTAAGATTAACAGTAGTATGGGCTAATTATTTCTGTACAGTATTTGGAACAATATTATCTACATTAATTTTATTTTCAATAAATGCCACAGTAAATGTTCCGGACAAAACTCTGCAAGTGTGAGCTCAATTGGGCTATAATTAACCTGCCAATCAGTCTCCAGTTCAAGTTCAGTGCATTTGTAGGGCGCTTTTCACAGTTATAACTGTCTCAAAGTGCATGTGTGAAAATGCATTTTATTAATTTGTTTGTTGGTGTTAAGATAATGACTATGACCTGTGAACAAGCACATATGCGACAGTGGCCAAGTTAAAAAAAATCCTCTCGGACAGAAAGCGAGGAAAGAAAATCCTGGGGAGAACCTGGCTCACTGGTGCCAGTCTCCTCTGGCATTCTAACACTACAAAATCCTGTGGGCTGTGACTAAATACTTTCTTTACCATTTCATCAATTTATTTTATTGTTCTCTTGAGCGAGATCACTGCCCATTCAGTCACAGCCCACCATGCAGTAGCTCCTCACCCTGATTGTGACTGACAAGTTTTGTGTTTGCAAACTGAATTTGCGTTCAAATTTTATCCGTTTCACATCCTTTCATTATTTAAATTTATTTATTATATCTTAATGAATATTTCCTGCAGAGCGACAGTGGTGATGAAGAGGACATGGAGAAGAACAGTGAGGACGAGGATGGTCAGTTAGAGGAGCAGATCGAGAGGTTGCAAGAGAAAGTGGAGTCGGCCCAGAGTGAACAGAAGAATCTTTTTCTCGTGATCTTCCAGGTCAGTCCTTCATCCATATTTGAACTCATTGTATGTATAATATAAATCTGATCCCTTTATTGAGAGTTCTGATGTTCTTTCAGCGCTTTATCATGTTACTGACCGAGCACCTGGTCCGTTGCGAAACAAGCGGCATAGACATCAACACCGCCTGGTACAAGAACTGCACTGAGCGGTTACAGCAGATCTTCCTTGTGGCAAGTCCTGATTCAGTGTTTGTGCTCATGCAGCCATTTATATGAATCTGTACGTAAAAATGCATTTCCTGTTGTCTTGCACAGCACCATGGGACCATCCAGCAGTACATGGGCACACTGGAGAACTTGCTGTTCACTGCTGAGCTTGACCATCACATTTTGGCTGTTTACCAGCAGTTCTGTGCTCTGCAGCTCTGAGATCTCACTATGCCTCATTTGAGACTGTCACGGCTGCCTGTTTGTCTGGCGTTTCTAATAGAAATCTACGATCATAGTGTGTTCTAAAACGACAGATTTTGTTGGAAGCTCTTAAAATGATTTGAGTTTGGTTTGTTTCCTGCCTCTGTTTGTTTTTTTTATTTCCATTGTCAGTTTCTTACAGACATTGAAATGTGAAATTTCAACTTTTTAAATTCTTGATGGGACAATTTGTAAGAGAAAATTGCGTTGCTTTACCTAAACAACCTTGTATTAAAGTATCCTGCAGTATTTTGGTACATTTTATGGCATTTTGACTGAACAGTTTTTGATTTCAATTGAATTATAAACTGTGATGGATGTGAAAAACCTTTTCTGCCACTGTAAAACATGTTCTAGGCTGTTTTCTTTTTCATCTACTTGTTTTGTTTTCTTTTTATAAAAACAAATACAAAAGAAAAGAATAATGGGCCTTTTGTATTTGTCTTTTGTTTTGTGCCATAGTGTGAATTGGTCAAGTTTTATGCAAAAAGTGTGTGTGTGTGTGTGTGTGTGTGTGTGTTAACAGAGTCTGTCATGGTATCTGTATTTGTTTTTCTATTCAAGCTTGCCATACATAACATACATCTAAATGACTTTATCAGTGATCAAAAGAAACTGTACATTAAGAATATTCATTTGAATATTGAAACAAAAACAATGAAGTATTTTGAAATTTTTTTTTTTGTTGTTTCTATGTAGAAAACAGGCATTTTCATTGCACATTATTTGAATTTGGTGACAAGA
>CM051503.1:7522861-7549311 GCA_028031935.1 Paedocypris micromegethes | reverse complement strand
ATATATATATATATATATATATATATACACATACCGGTATATGTTTTAAATAAAGTATATACTTTAGGAATGCAACAAAAAATATAAATATGGCACAATACACTATGCACATAAATAGAAATAAAAAAAAAGGTTACCCATGGAGGCTAGCATGTTGGCTGTTGCTCTTTGGTGGTCTGGGAACCAGAGTGCAGCCAGTTTAGTGGGGGCAAATATGATCAGAGGCTGTCCAAAGGAGCACAAAGTTTGTCCGGCCATCACTACAGGAAACTCGGCCCATTGAGGGATGCAGCTCAGCAAACCGACAGCCCGCAGGATTGTGCCCAACATGTTCAGCCAAGAACCCGAAATTAGCTGTCGTGGGACAGGACAGATTAAACATTCAATGTTCAATTTGAATCATTAAATATGCATTGTTTTTTATGGATGGGTTTAAATAAATCCATTTAAAATGCATTTCCCAGCTATTTCATTTTATTTATTTACATTTTCGCTTTTAAAAATTCCAAAATGTTCATACTTACTACACTGTGCAGAAAAAAAAAATATATATATACAGCAAATTACGTACCGCAAAGCGCAGACCGAGTTTGTCCAACACCCACGTTGTGATAAAGCTGAAGAAAATAGCAACCACCATATAGACTTCTGACAGCCAGTTGACCAGGTTCATAGAAACTTGGAGATATTTTGCAGTCTGGTCAGCAACAGGGGCAAAGGTCAGCCATGACTGTGAAGAGACAACAATTATACACCATGTGTGTGCGCAATCCCTCAAAAACAGCATATCTGTTGCACATTAAACACTTCAAACACACGTATATACACTATACATTTAATAAATAATAATAAATAGGCTCAACATTTGTGAACAGCATCAGCAGAAATACTATAAGTACTATAATAGTTCAGCTGACGCTGTTCCCAAATGTTTAGCCTGTTTTTTGTGATCACACGCTATGCGCAATGGTGGGCAATACCCCATCTTGTCTCCCCTTAGGGGGCAGTCATGAGCCCGAGCGCTGTGATTCGCATTCTGTGCACTTGGCTGCTAAGTTTGACGCACACTGCTCCACTCACCATCCACTAAGTAGTCAATCAGATTATAATGTAACTACCATAGCCACATTCGCCATTCAAAACCAAAATCAGTTTAGAAGTTTAAAAGAAGAAGGTCTTTTGGTGAATAATTTAATCTGTTGGGCTCATATACAGTCAATTCCGGTTCCAACAGTTAGACCAAATTCTAACATTTCGAAATCAATTATAATACATAAGACAAAAATTGGTTATATTATAGTATGTATAGTAAATACTATATATTTTATAGTAAATACAGGAACTTCTGCTTAATCTGATCAGCCGGTTATAATAGCCATACCATAAACATAATGAAAATGATCTAGTTCCGAAGTGAATTTATATGCACTGTATTTGTAAATCTGAATCTTCAGGGAGTGCCATTCATGAGCCTCACTGGTGTGTGTGTGTGTGTGTGTGTGTGTGTGTGTGTGTGTGTGTGTGTGTGTGTGTGTGTGTGTGGGTGTGTGTGTGTGTGTTATTTTAACATTAAAGTTTCACTTCCTAGATTAGTAGGAAACCACATGTCAGATGAGTCTTAGCTATCTACCACTCACGTGACTATTAGTCTGCCTAAAACACAGAGATAGACGTAGCTGACCCCAAGCAACCCTAATAATAAATGCATCTTATCACAAGGTTTATGCGACTGCACATTATATATAGAAAGTAATGGGGTTTTTTGGGGACTAAAAAGACGTTCTTTGTTTGCCGTGATAAACGTGACATTCATGCTTCGGTGTGGCAGACGGCGGTCAGCTGACAGTGGAACACAATGCGCTTGTTTCATGTGCCGTTGCATGTGTCACTGTTTTAAACAAATGCAGAAATGCTTTTTTATTCTCATATTCAGCAAACACAGATATTCAGAACTAACCAGTTTCACAAAATAATTGTGTGTCTGCAGGTGAGGCTTTGATTTGATTTCCAGTGGATTTTAATTTTTAAATACGAGAGAACAACACCATCTGCTGAGTGAGGATGCTGTGTGCCAACACACAATGTCCATTTCTCGTATTTCAGCTGAACAGCTTTGGACATCATGGCCTTTTAACGCATGCACAATGGCATCTGTGGAAATGACATGTCCCATGAGGATTACGAGTGTGTAATTAAGATTGACAAGCTCTTTTCTGGCACACGCCCTCTTCAGAGATAATAGCCTCAGGGGGACGTATCCATGGCCCAGTACAGATGGGCTGGTTGGAAGACCCCATTGTCACCCCTGCAGACTGAAGCCCCTAGTGGACTGATCTCGGTTTGTAACTAGTGGCTAATCTTTTCGAATTATCAGGTTAATGCACATCACATATCAAATTGCATAGGATATTATAGTTCAATAAATATAGTATATTAAAGATCTTGGTAGATTATTTATTGTGCATATCGCAATCTTTTTTGCTTTGTTTTTTTTTTTTTGCATTTTACATACAGTATTGCAGAGCGGTTTGTAGTCTACAAAATAATCTCATTCTAAAAAAAGAGCATTAAAACAAAAACAAATATATTTATGCATCAACATGTTTCAAAACTCACATTTATAGTATCTAGGTACATGTTTTTTGTCTTTCTAGATTTTTGATTGCATTTTGACACATGGTACGTCTCTCTGGGCTCAAATTTGGTCAAGTCTGGAATGATTCGGTACTCTTCTCGTCAGTAGATTTTTGATTAATAATGTCAAGCAATGTCAAACAAGACACATTCATAACACTTCAACTATCCAGTAAAAAAATAATACTGTCAACAAAGATTAAAAAGGTGTTTGAATAGAGTACTTGCAAGAAAACGTAAAAGAAAGGTTGAAATGATTAAGCGAAAAACAAATCCAACTGGATTATAAAGCACCATTGGAGATGCAGGTTTGATGGGTCTGAATGGGGTCTTGTGACGTCATATGTAGTTTTAATTAAAACCGATTTTAAACAGATGATTTCCTGGTTAAATTGATATTGAATCGACAAACATACCATTGCGTTTGAACAGTTCAGGAGGCAGAGCACAAACAAGATGTACCATCTCCTTTTGTAAACTTTGAAAACGCTTCCTCCTCGCAGGTAAGACCGAAGATCTGCCGTCGAGTTCGGCACAAGTGCTTCCGCCTCTTCGCTGCTCCCATCATCCATGACAATCAAGTCGATGCAAAATCAAATAAATAAAATCGCATGGGATATTTGAAAAACCTCAAAGTTCAGGAATCTTCAGATGAACAAACTCAGGTAAACCAGCAACGCTGTTACTTCCACAAGCTCCTAACAAAAGTTTTGCGTTTCTAGACAGCTGAGCTGTAAACAAATGTTATGCCTCAAGCGAAATCATTGCATTAATAAATAATAATATTAACATAATAGCAAAGTGCGGCGTTTTGTTTGTTTCGCCGGCTGCACAGGTGAATAAGTTGTTGTCAAGACGATTCAACTCAACATTCATCCAACGTTCAATCACAACACTGACTCTGACGCGGGAATCAAGGTCCTAGCGCCCGCCGTGTTCACCGTGAAACATCAGGATTTACAGCGTCAGCTTTTTAGAGTTGTTTCTCTGTGCAATGCTTTAAAAAAATGTATGAATGGTCGCAAAAATAAGCTAACAAACAAATATACAATAATAATAATTAACGGTACCAATGTATAACACAAATAAAATAAAGATAACACCACCACCAACAACAACAATAATAACAATACCAAATATTATTATTATTATTATTAAAAGTAACAATAATAACAACAGCAACAATAATGAATGGTTAATACCACATTATTATCCTGTCACTAAAACCAGGAAAGCATTTGCAAATTAAAGTTTAAAATTATCCTTAATTATTAATACTGTGTTATCACAAAGTCATTGTGTGTATATTAATGCAAAACAATCATATGAATAATTCTGTAATATTTTCACGTTGTACATTTTATGGTTTATTTTAACTTAAAACAATAAAATACATTTAAATCAAAGCGTTAATGTTTCTAATCTCCCATCAGCCCCTCCGCCCAAACAGACATTGTACGCATGCGTAGCAGCGTTTCTTGTGCGTTTCGGCATGTTTCGGCGTTGGCCGGACATTTTCGCCTCTTTGTTTTAACTGATAGTGGATTTAACTCGGATTCTACCCAATATCCAGCGGACCACTCTGGACACAAACAGGTTTGTGCGTTCAAACTTTAATCTCATTCCGCATATGGCTGCAGACGAGCGTCGGCCGACCTTTCTTTCAGACTGCAACCGGAGACTTTTCATTTATTCTCGCTGTGTTTTTTCCGCTTGATGGCAGCTCTGCATGGCTAGACGTTCTGTTGTGTGTGGTCGTGCTCAAAGTGTGTAATTGAAGGTGTTTGTATGGAGACGTCGGGCCTTGCAGCTCCCAACCAGGGTCATCTTATGTAGCCAAGCGAAAAGTGTAATGTTAGAAAGCCGGAGACTCGTGAACACCAACTCCAACGGAAGGAATGTTCCTGAAAGCCTCACATCCATCATCTTCTCATTTGGGTTGTGAAAGTTGAGGTCTGGTAGGTTTCATGCAGCCCAAGATGTAGCCAGACCCAGTGGAAAAAGTCCAGGGGGTTGTTGGAGGAGCATGTGCAAACCTGCTCTCCCCACTTCTGGAGCAGGAGCAACCAACAAGTCCTGCTTCATGTCTGTAAGGATATTACACCAACTTCTATGCATTACATGAATAAATGCCTGGATTGGCAGATAAGTATAAGCAAAAGCTGTATGTTGTCGTAAAAAGAAAAGGCATTGATTGTTTTTAAGGCTATTTGCTGTTGTGGGGGAGGGTTGAGGAGCATGTCTCATGCCTCTCTCCAGATCCATGTTCTCACATGATGGACATGTTGAGTTGGCAGGCTCGCACATCAGTTGGCATGCAAAATGTTCAGGTCATTGCTGAAACAACTGTGAGAATCAAAGGAGAAAGTCTAGCAAAGTATTGGGTCCTGGTTTGGGATCCTGCCTAGGCCCGCAGTTAACCTTTGTGGTGTGCACATTTTTGCTCACATGTTTAAGTTTTATATACATTTACGTTTCTTATAATTAAGAGTGTGTGTACACTGATAGGAGTGTTTTGGTTTCGAAATCTAGTAAAACATACACATTTTAGTTTTAGAATCTTTTTTTTTCTTTCTAAAGCAGTTATAAATATAGTTTTTTTTTACAATGCCAGTCACATGAATTACATTACATTGTACTGCCTTATAATTAGTCAGAGGTTCCTCAGTCTTTTTTGCAGAAATATCATTTGCAGTGATCATTTCTGAAAGAACCGTTTCTCCCTTCATAATAGATGTTTTGGTTTGTGGGTGAGATCTTCACCGCTGATGTTTTTTTAAGACTCACCCACTTATATTAGTCAGAAACAAATTGAGTCAACATTGAAGTTGATGCTTCATCAAAACAATATTCACTGAAACATTTGTCATTATGGTTTTTTCTGTTTGTCATCACACGACACACTGATCTTGTTTAATAGAAGAGTCAAACATGAGCTGTCGAGTTTGCACCACACCATGGTGAAACTGTTTTTTACAGATTAGGGTGTCTACCCAGAAAAACAAGTTCTCAAACAGGTCATTCCTGCGGTCGGGCATCAGGCTAGGCTTGGAGTTATTCCTGCTGATGTGAACTTATCTTCTGTTAAACAAAAATAATTTACCTTTCAGCTGGTGAAATGGGATCCGGGTTTTGATGAGGTGCAAGTTTACATGCTGTATGCGAATGTGAGAAGATTAAAATGACACTTTTGATTCTTTCTTCTAATAAAATAAAAATAATGGATGTGTATTATTGTTCTTAAATAATTAGTCTTTTATTATCGTTATGTTGAACGTAAAATTCAGTTTCTTTTTAAACTTTTAAACTCTGAGCTGTCACTTTTAGATGCATTAGTAAAATAACATATCATCAGTCTATATAGTACATTTTTAAAATGTTTTTTGCTATGCTTTCAAAAAGAAAGAAAAAAAGTTAACATCGTTTAACCATCTAGTTAAGTGGCGCATGTGGCGATCAGTGTCTTGCTCAAGGACACTCAGTTGTGGAACCCACCAGATCGGGATTCGAACATGTGACGCCTGTGTACAAAAATGGATCACAACTGCCGCCTTTTAGACATTTTTCAGTAATATTAAAAATTACACATTCTCAAAATAATGTTTTACATTGGTACCATTTTATTTAAGAGATCCAAGGTTACGGAAAACAAATAGGATTCATTCACTTTTCAGCCACTCTCTTGTCTGTTAGTTGCTTGTTTCCTGCGTTGCTTTTAGGAAGCCGACTGTGTTTTGAAAGATTTATAAATTAGGCAAGCGCTAAAGCACACGTGGCAAAGCTTTATGGTTTGCTAAGCATTTTGAGGAACAAATGCAGTCTAGGGTTCTGTTTCTTGAGTTTCTAGTGTACATGGAAATGTTTTTATTTCGCCATTTGCTCAAAGTTCTGAAAATGTTGTTGGGCTTTAAGGATAGAGTTGACATGTTATCTCAAGAAGACATCCTTCAAATGCCGAATATCTCTGTGCGAAATGATTAGGACGTAGTGAAGACAAACACGCTGATGTAAAATTCAATGCCTAAAGCTGGAGGTCAACAGTCACCTCCCTTTTACTCTAGTGAGGTTTGCTGGAGATCTTAGCAGGCATTGTATTGTTCAAGCAATCCATGAAATAAGCTGATTCACTCAGATTAGGTGTTTTTGGATGGCTTTTAATTGGAATTTACTGCTGGCATTTTAGAGGAATGAGCCTTTCTAATCAAGTCTAGGCTCTTGATCAAACTATTTACACTTAGTAGTGTTGTGTAATACAAAGGCTGAAAAATGAAAGAAAAGACAATTGTTCAGTTTTCACATTGACTGAATCAACGGTCTGGTGTGGTAACGTCACCTTTTACGTTGGACCATTAAAGGTTTCTCACCTTTATGTAAATGTGCTATTGTAGCTGTTCCATTTTTTTTTTTTTTTTTTTTTTTTAACTTTTTTTATGTTAATTTGATAATTCAAGTTTAACATGAACTTCCTTGAAATTGCTTCTAAATGTTAAAATTTGTAATGTATTTATTAGCTTCATTAATCATGTATTATTAATTTAAGCTGGCTTGTGAATGATGTTGGGACAAAAAATATTACTGAATGTTTAAAACATAACCTTTCATAATACGTGGACAAAGCTTGATGTTTTCTGAAAACCACAACTCATGAAAATGAGATATGAATATTGAAAATTAATCTGGTTAAAATAACGGTAGACTGACCATCCCATGCTTATTTTATAAGTGCATTGTGTCCAGTTGTTTTTCAGAATCTAGTTTTGTAACATTTGAATAAAGGTTTGTCTGAATGACTCTGCACGGAACCAATATAATTGTCTTTTATACATGATCCAGGTTTTGGTCTTCATCACAGAAAAATTGTTAAATTTTTGTGCCAGAAGATGCACTGTTTCTTTTTGAGTAGATTTTTTGGCTTTATGCAAAGCAGAGAAAATGTGTCATGGATCGTCCCTTGTTGGATCGGAAAATCTGTCAGGAGCGTTTGTATTTACAGGCAAAGCAGCTCATCTTCTTTTGTGATGGGCACAGAATGAGACATAGGGGTGTAACTATATTTTCTGCTGCTATATTTCAAAGTAGAATAAAGTGGTGAGTATAATGATTATTTGAAAATGAATAGAATTCTTTATTTCAATTAGTAAATCAAGTCACAACATTGCCTAAATGAACTGTTTGACAAAAGTTGCAGCAATGCGAGATTAGATAAAGTATTTCTGATTCATATAATTTTCTCTCACAGCCTTATTTTGGCAGCCTGAAATTCATGCTAGGTCTGCCAGTGATGCCCAATTTGCCTTCCGTGGCCATATCAGGCCTGAGAAGGTGTAACTTGTGGCACACTTGTGGCACACTCTTTTATTTCAGTAATCACGCACGTATTTAGTTAATCACTTTGGATGAAGGGATTATGAGTATGACTGTATGCTAATATTATAATCTGAGTTCTCTGAAAGTTTTTGCTGAACTGTTACTAGTGAACATTTCAAATTTGTAAGCACGAATGTTTGTGAACAGATTTTCTTGCAATGAATGGTGTGAAGCCTGGGTCAAGACAATGTGACAAATCTTGACCCAGACATTACTAAACTGGTTTAGGAAAATCAACTGGAGACGGTTTGCCGAATCTGTCAATAATTGATTTTTAATTTTTATTAATTGATATTTATAGGTGCTCTGTATTTCACGCATCCAAACAGTAAAGTGTATACGCAATGAAGTGAACACACACACTCAATTAAATTAATTTTTCTTAAATTAATTCTAGTTTTCTTTAATAAAAGAAAAAGTAAAAAATCAATTAAGCATCAATATCAGTGTTGTTTTTGTTATGTTGTGGCCTGCAAATTTCACAGTAGTCACCCATTTTATGAAAAGGCACCATGGACTGTGCTTTTGTCATGTTTTCAAGGAAACGGTACACTAATATTTTCTTTCTTTGAATTGCAGTTGGCTGCTAGTATCATTGTGGTACATTTTGTATGGTTTGATTCAGTCAGTTTTAATAATTTATCAAGCCAGCTGCACTATTATTACCCTCCTGAATAACGCTAGTAAATCTTGATTGTCCTGCTCTTTTATAGTTGGGAGCCTTTGGGCTTTTTCTCAAACAAAACTCAACTCTCCGCAAGCAAGGAATTATTTTGCCATAAATGACCATTTGTAACCAGCATGGACCAGTGGTTTTGTCTGATCGCGGTCAGTGTTCATTAATGCTCTTGGGTCACACACACTCAAAACCCATTTTTCAGGAGACAAAACCGCCCCGTTTAGCGAGTCTGTCAAACGGCGGCTTTTCATTAGTTCCTCATACAGCTGCCAGCGTCTGTGTGCCCGGCTGTCGCCCAGCGCTCTTCAATAGACACTGCCCTATATAACAGCAGATCCTTTGTAGCAGAAAGTTTCGGCAAAGTGTTTGCGCTGGATGTTTTATTGGTTACCGCCTGGCTCGATCAATACAGTAATAACAAGGTTGACCTTTTTGATATTAGATGCTCTTTTATCAGGGACATGTAAGGCCTGTCACCTGTATATTTGCTGTCGGTTTTTGAGAAAATCCAAAGAAAAGTCTTAAAAATACTGACTGTGTGTTTTCTCCTGAATAATGCATATTTTATAATATACCAATACCAAAGGCGGACTAAAATCCTAATAAATGTTTCAAAACTGACAGTTCCATTATAATCTGGAATACATGTGTGCCTTGTGTGAAAAAGGGTTAGACATTAATGCGCACATTAATGGTGAGCCTGTAACCCGGTCCACCTTTATGATGCAACCAATATGATAAAAGTTCTTTCTTTCTTTCTTTTTTTTGTTTTGTTTTTTTTGTTTGTTTATTCTTTCATTGATTTAGTTTTTGGCATCAATCATGTATATTTATTTCAGTGAATCCCTTGGCTGGAGACAATCCCAACATCCTTGAGCTAAAAACGGTGAGACAAAAGATAAAACCAAACAGAACATGAAGAACATGGTAACCACTAGGGATGTAATGATATCTTGTGGTACGAGATTGTGCGAGATCTATTGCTTCTGGCGAGATGCGATTGCATATTGTGTATGGAATCAAAAATGTTTAGAGTATTCGTGCACGAGCGTCCCGATTTTCGTGCCGGCATGAGCAGCTCGAGTTGACCACACGGATCTTTGCGCTCGCGTTTCAATCGACGGTGTCTTGTACTCAACTGCGTGGACTTGACGCCTCCTCTGAATGAGCGGATCTCCGGCATTGCCCCGCCCACCCTGACAGGTCACACTTCAAGATCGTTTGTGATGTGTTTGTAAAATAACCATAAAATAACTGATTATTTCAAACCGTCATTAGCTGCACATGTGAGTTTAATCTAATGTGTCCAATACACATGTATTACATTACTATTGAAACGGTTCACTCTCGCTGCTGTAGAGCAGAAATATGAGGAAAAAACAGTTTTGAACGTTTTAGTTAAATAAAATACAGATCAAATATTGCTCTCCATATATTTTATCAAAGATTTTTTTTATTAAAAAAAACTCTTCTCGTTCTCGTGAACCCAGTGTCTCGTCTCGTCTCGCCTCATCTTGTGGGAAAAGTGTCTCGTCCCACCCCTAGTAACCACACATGAGGCCTCTAACTGTCTTTTAATTTAAGCCCTTTTTTGTGCAAACTTCACATCCTACACCAAAACTTTGTACTAATTTATTGCAATGTGAATGTTTAATGCATGTTTGTAAAATCTTGGTCTTGTGAAGCAAAAATATATTTTTAGAAAACAATCCTGATACTTTACAGACTTTGAATTTTGGTCATATGCCTGGATACATTTTATTACATTTATAATGTTGTCTTTTTCATGTCTGGGTGATGGGGAGCTGTAGCTAATCCCACCTACTCTTGGCCTGAAGACAGGACACACACCTGGGACGCAGATCCTACCGTTTTTCAGCCTGGTTAAAAACTACAACATAGTCAATCCATACAGCAGTGCTTGATTATTTCTATTTTTTTGCACACAAAAACATAAATTAAAAACTCCTGAAAATCTGGACAGAAACAACTGACTTGATCACTTTAGAGAGCACAGACAAGCACAAAGTTGATCAATATGGCTATAGTTAAACAGAGAGCTGGGCCATGTATGCGGTCATATGACTTTTAACTGTGACAAGTTTCTGAGCTACTGACAACAAGCAGTAAACAAACAGTTTATTTTTTTAATATTATTTTTATTTATACAGTACAGTGAACCCTCGTTTATTGTGGTAGATGGGTTTCGCGCCACGAAAATCCACGAAGTAGGGACACCATAATTTCCATATTACAGAACAGGTTGAAGTTACTCCGTAACATAGCAGCATCTATCCGGCGAGAGAGCGGCAAACAAAGTGGCATTGGAACATTCTCTTTTCGTGTTTTATTTCTTTTTTTTACTGAATAATGTCATATGTAATGCAACGAAGAGCATCAGTAAGAGCAGATATTACTAATTTATTAATGGAATTAACAAAATATATGGGGTCTTCTTATATAGCAGCTATTTCCAAAATTTCCGCAAAATCTGCGATATATTTCTTTTATAAATTGTATGTGTATATACAAAAAGTCAGCGAAGTAGCGAATCCGTGACGGTCGACCACAAAAAATCGATGTGACAATTGACAAAGAATTGGGCAGAGTGGGTTGATAAATGTTGCATTTTGCTAAGGTTTAATACATTTTATTTAGAACACATTCAGAAACTTTAGATACAGGTTTATAGAGCATGAATGGAAGAAATGCCGTCTCATGTGATTCTCAAGCCTCTGTTGTTGTTGTTGTGTTGTCATTTTCTGATTAAACACTGAAATGCACAGGTGTTCATACTTGTGATTTGTGATGATAAACTCATTGAAATTTGTATTGTACAAGAAGGATTGGTAGAGCCATCGCTGCACTAGATGACTTCAAAAGTGTTCAAAAGTCTCAACAGAACGCGCCAAGATGCATTGATCAGCCGAACATAATGCTTATCATGTTGAGGAGTTTGTACATTTATTTTTCAATGAAATGAAGTTTGGAAGAAACTGTTGTTTTAGTTTTGTGAGTGTGTACCGGACTTTTTGGAGTGCTGCTCTTCTGCGTGTGTTCTTTAATCGCCACCGCACAAATGTTGCACATTCATCACATCATATCTGTTTGGTTCAAGCAATAACAGTCATAACGACATTTTAGTGTTACGTATAGTAGGGCTGCACGATTTTGAGAAAAAACCTAATTGCGATTTTTCTGAAAAATATTGGGATTTCGATGCGATTATAGTTTTTTGCACTTTTATGTGCATAAAACTAAAATTATGAATAAAATATATTATTACTTTTACAACACAGTTATATTAACTAGATACAAAGTGATTGAGGTAATGAGATAGTTTGATGCTTCGTGATTAATAAATTCAACCTCAACATAAATACCAAAGAATAAGAATGGAAAATAACCATTTAGTCATTTGTTTTTTAATTTAACAGTCTAAAACACAGAAAAATAAAAAAATATATCTTATTTGAAATTAAATCAGACAATGTGCAGATACAATGGCAGAAAATTAAAAAGTGAACAATCCTTAATAAAACATATTTTAAAATACCTTACTCTTACTGTGAATTGAAAAACAAAATGAATCTAGTGCAATTTACTGGCATTTAGTAAACATAGAACTTGCATTGCACACATTTCACTGGCACCAAAAAAAATGCTCCGATGGCATATAATAAGGCAAAATGGAAAATACACTACTGAAATCATTGTGAAAAATTAACAATCACCAAACAAAAACACAAGTATGAAGTTATTATTATTACTACTACTATTAGTGTGATTTTTAAGATGCTTATAACTTAGTTGTGTTTCTTCTAGATCTGGCCACGGCAGGTCAACACATTTTTCACTAGTCTGTCTTTTGCTCCACGTCGTTGTTCGCGAAACCAAAAAAAGCTCCAAATAGCTGAAGTACCAGCGTTCTTATTGACCAAGAGCTCTGCCGCTTCCGTTACCGTCACCGAAAAGCCTTCACTCATTGCTGCGTGCGCCGTTAGCTGTTCTATATAATGAGCCGCGCGCGCGTTTGCCGACGCATAAAACCTTGTTTCGCCGTCATTTCTGATTGGTCAGCAAGCCAGTATCAGGAGATTCGACAATTTCTCTGTCTGTGGGTCACTCTGATCAAGCGAACATTATTCCCACGCTGCCGCCATGCAATGTGACGCTGATGGAAAGATGGCCCATTGAGGACTGGTCCCAATACATGTAGAATGTGCAAAATTCGGATCAGAAATTGGATCAGGAAATCCCTAATTATTATTACTGTAATACCAGCACCAGTATTTTAGGTTATTTATTTCAGTTATTGCAGTGGTTTGGTGATAACACAGTTCCACAGTAACCTTATGTCTTGTATGTTTGTGTTTTTCAGCCGTGAGAAGTGGAGTGCAGGATGCTGAGTTAACACCACCCTGTGTCTCGCAGAAGAAGCCCATCTGCCAGACCCTCATCACTGCACCAATGGCGGCAATAGGGGTAAAAGCCTTGTTTCTGTTTGCACTTACATATCTACATGCAGGGGCATGATCATGAATTACACTGTTCCAGAAAAAAAGTCACCAATGAAGCTTTATTTTCTTTGAAAGCTTTATTGAAAACACAAGAACATGTCAAGATGCAGAAGTGAAGTTTCTCATTAAAACTGATTTCATCCTTCATTTTTTAGTGTCTTCTATGCCTCTAACAAGGTTTTTAACAGGGTTACTCAGGAGACTCATCCACCAAAATAAAATATTGTCCTGCTTATATTCCAACTATCTATTCCAGGCACATTCACTTCTGATGGCAATTTCTGTTTTGCCAAAACGGGCTTTAGAGGAACTGATCCTGATTCTAAAAATTGGATCAGGACATCCCTAAATTGTCTTAATAATATTTCCAAATTTGAGTATTGTGTTTGAGATTTCTGCACAGGGGTGCAGCGGGTAGCTCTCTCGCCTCACAACAAGAAGGTTCAGTTTGCGTCTTGAGTTAGAGTCCGGTCCTGTCAGGGTCTTTTTGTGCAGACATTACGTGTTTTCCCCATGTTTGCGTGGGTTTCCTCCATGTCTCCAGGTTCTTAACACAAAAACATGCGTCTAATTGACATTGGAACAAATTGACAATTGGTGTGTGTGTGTGTGTGTGATCATTTATGGTAGGGATGCCTGGGTGTGAAATAATGCACTCAAATGCATGTGTCTTGTCATCTCCTCTAAAAGAGCCATATAAAATACATTTATTAAAATTAAATTTTATCATTAATTATTATTCTATGACTCGCCAAGTTCTGATGCTTCTATAACACTGACAATAATGGCTTCAGGCTCATGGCCAAACGAATGGTTTTGGAACAGTAGCTTTCATTGAGGCGGCTAATGTGAGAGCGTAATATTCACTAGAGCCCTTGGCTTTCCTCTGTCCTGGTTTGACTCTGCTCTGAGTCTCTTATTGCAACAAGCCTGACGACTAAATTCATGACTGAAGTATGAAAGTCTTGCCTAGAGAGAAGCTCTTACATTTCCACAACTGAGGTTTTGCGGTGCTGAACGCTATTTATCTACGACTGTGGACCAAACATTTATTCTCATTGCATCACTACAATGAAAAGGAAGTCTTGTATGTCTTAAAACGTATCCGTTTTCGCACAATTATTTTTAGGATTATTGCAAATGTGTTTTATTTTATAATAAATTACTATTCATTGATGCAATCATGCCACTTTCTGGAGTGTTTTCTGTAAATTGTACAAATATTGCATTTGTTTTTTGTCATAATGCAGTAGTAATCTTAATTCTGTCCTTAACAGGTAATTTGTCATAGACTTTGAGGAAGTTCATGCTATAAATCACTTATTTTAAAATAAACGTCTGGTCATTTTATTACAGATTTCATTGTGAAAATTTTCCCATTATTCAAAAAAAAAAAAAAAAAAAACAACATTCTTCTTAGCGTAATTTTAACTATTTTTTTTTTAAATCTCTTTCTCCCTCCCACTCCTTCCGGGACAGAACCCCGAGATGTTAACCAGAAAGATTAAACTGTGGGACATCAACGCCCATATCACGTGTCGTCTGTGCGAGGGCTACCTGATCGACGCCACCACTGTCACCGAGTGCCTGCACACCTGTGAGTCTCGCTTCTTTCTCTTCCTCTTCCGCTGTGAATCTGTCCCATTTACTGCATATACACTTGTTGTTTATAGATCGTGCTATGGTACTACCAAGTCAACATGCAGGTTTTAAAATCCCTGCACTTGCTTTTCATACTCTGATTTGTAGTACATCAATTTTAGTTTGTCAGGAATTGACAGACAAAGCGTTTACGTTGGTCTTCAGACAAGAAAAGGCCTAAAAAGCACACAGAGGAACACTTCCCTTACTCATCTCCATCGTATCTCTTTGATTTGAATATTCTTACTGAGTAAAATGAACACATTCAATTGAGAGTTCAGAGCATTAGGCAAATAAAATGAATTGAAATTTTAAAATAAAATTTATTTTTTTCATTTAAATTGCAATTAATTTTACAATTGACACAGTTTGTGCAAAATGATGTTGGTTTATTCAGTAGAGTTCCACTGAGTATTCAAAATCACAATGTGGGTGAATGTTGTTGTTGAGATATTGTTGTATTTTTCATGTTGAATAGATTTCTGCAGCTCAGATGTCTGTTAGTGTATTTCAAGAAATATATTTTGTTAATTTCTACCCGAAAAAAGTGTATTATTATTATTATTGCTATTATTATTGCACACTGTAAGCTGATAAGCTTAAAATTTGAAAATTTTTGTGATGCTAATTTTTTTCATTAACTACTACTTTAATGTTTGGGTTTTTATTATCTACCCACACTTGTATGTCTGTTTTGACAATTCCATGTAGTCATCTTTAGAGTGCAGGAACTTAAAGACCCACTAGAAGGCGACAGTGTGTAACTTTTTGCAAGTTTTTTCATTCCACCAATAGATGCGGTGTTAATGTTAATCATAAAAATGTAATGGTAAAAATTCTGCGGAATTATTTTGTTTCATGATTTATCATTCATTATACTATATATTTTTTTTTTTTAATGAAAAAATAAGACTGTTGTGATTGGCATGTCATTAATAATTATAAAACTAATTTCCACAAGTTTTTGTTAAAAATTGTGTGTGTGTGTGTGTGTGTGTGTGTGTGTGTGTGTGTGTGTGTGTGTGTGTGTGTGTGTGTAGTCTGCAGGAGCTGTTTGGTGAAGTACCTGGAGGAGAACAACACATGTCCCACATGTCGGATTGTCATTCACCAGAGCCATCCACTGCAGTATATCGGGTAAGCGTTCTCTGGCAAACTCGGGGCAGTCCAGTAGGGGTCCTTCAAGCCACACGAATGCCAACACATCTACTGTTGCACGTAGCCTGCGTTTGCGTGTCATGTATCCGCATGGGTTTTTCAGTGCAAGTGGCCTCCTTCGGCTCTCTGTGTTAAAGGGTGAATTATTGATGCTCAGTCTGGCAAGTTCCTCACCGGTGCACACATCCCAGAGAAACATCTGGCTCTGTGACCTGAAAGCTTCATACACTCCTGCGTGGTTCCTTACACATTATGTCATTTTTGGCACACCAGCTGTGCTGAAGCCTCAAGAATAGGTGTATAAATGTGACTAGCTGTAATTCCAAACTGGTCACGGTAGAGTTGGCACATGGAAGGTAAAGATTGCTACCTCAGGGTCTTAATTTAACGGGACAGTGGAACGGAATATGAGGATGTTTTGCAGGTGGTCAATAGGGGGCGCTCTCCACAAGTTGTTATGTTTTGTTTAAACAGTCAGGCAATGGGGAATGTATGCACCGGCAACAGGCATAAAGCGATCCAGAGTCCAGCATCTTTATGGAGGTTTTTTTTGGATAGCACAACTGCTGTAATGCGGATACTTCTGGACAGTACCAACCAATTGGTCCAAAAATGTGTTAATATTTCATTTCCACTATACTTCTGCGCTCTTGATTGTAGATTTTTACATTCCTGTAAATTAGCATAATTAAACTTATCTTCACAGTTATACATTAACATTTCTCACTGCTTTCCCAGTGAATGAAAGCTATAACTTGTATGCTTTACTGATTAAGCCGCGGGGAAGCTTTGCAATCTCATTTCAGTGTAACAATGCACTTTATCTGGAATTTTTGTGAAATTCAAGTCCGACTAACAGTCGAAATGCTTCATCTGTCCTGTCGTAATCGAGCTGGACATGTGTCAACTAGCAGGATTCTTCTAACAGCGACACACACACACACACACACACACACACACTGATGTGGACTCTGGGTTAAATGTCCATCTGCCCCTGAACATCGCAGCCTCCGTGTCTGATGTCTTCACTAGCGTGTTGGGCCACACGCCAGCTCTTTCAGAACTGTCATTACGCTGCACGGGAGCCTGCAGTCATTCACTTATAAAAAACAATTTCCATAAGCATTAAATATTCACTATGATCCCAGCGCTCATTGGCTGCTTAATGGAAATGCAAAGCCACTGCTTTTCCGGCACATGAAGAAAGCTGGGATCTGAGAAGACAATGTGAGAGTTCAGGGTCAGTTAGATCATGGCGCTCACCATCAAACAGCAAAGCTTCATCCCTGCATGATTAATATGACCTTGATTTAACACCGCGGTATTCACGAGTCTGAATCTAAAGGGCAGAGCAAGTCACTCCATCACCGCCAGGTCTTTTGGATAATCGGTCCCCCACTTTGAATCTGACTCTGTGGTAGAGGGTCGGTTGCGTGTGAAATTTAGTGGCAGTTGGTGGCGCTGTAGCTGAACAGAATGAGAACAAGTGTATAGAACGCTAAAGAAAAAAAGTTGTTGCAATAAATGAAATGTGACTTTTTAAAAACCAAACTGTTACATATTATGATGAACACAGCTAAAAATAATATAAAATTATTTCGCACAGATTCAGTCTTTTTGCTGCAATTCAGTTGAGCCCAAGTTCTAACAACAGCAGCAGCTAATGTTACTTTATTTATATATTTATTTTCATTATATATGTATTCTTTACGGTTTTGTGTACTATTTGAAATTGTACAGTATAATATGGTTAATTTTTGTGGTAACCGTAGAAAACTAGCATTAGCTTGTACAAATGATTCTTCTTTGTGAGATGATTGTCAGTTTCACTGAGCCTTTAATTCAAGATGAATCTCCCATCTTCGCCACAACTTCTCAGAGTGTAACTTCTGTGCTAGACTACACGCGATCAGCTTTTAGCAACCCCTGCTAACAGATCTTCAGAGCAGCACTGGATCAATCCACACATGATCAAAGGTTGGGGGAGTTTAATAGAACACTGTGTTTCTCAAAGTGTGTTTTATAGGCTTATTAGCTGTAGAGTAAACTTAACTAGAGTTTTAAAGATGGAACATTTTGTCCGTCTAAGAAAAAACATGCCACTTTAACTCTCCTAGTTATAGATCCCCAACAACTTTTTTTCTCTTACCATGTGCTCTCTTTTGCCAATGCATGTTTGGGCTTAAAATAGGATTTTATGCAAAATGAAACTGATGATAGCTTGTGTTGACAATTTTTGTTTTGCCAAAACGGGTTTTTGCCAAGAAGTGAAAGGGATTTATTTTTTTATTTTTTTATTCATATAGGTAGTAAAGGAAAAAGTTTATTCCAGACTTTGAAAAAAAAAAAAAAAAACAGTTAATTTTATCAACACTTAAAAATAATTACTTGTTTATGTCAGAAAATATTATCCGTTAAAAAATTATAATAAACTGTTTCTTGCTAATATCTACACACTAAGTGCAAATAAATTACATGTTTGCCTTGATTTGACAAACTTGATAAATTATTATATTATTGCTATTATTTGTAGTTTTTATATCTTATTTACCCAATACATTTAGTTTAATTCAGATTTATTGATAATCAAACTAAATTAATAAAACAAATGGCTTATTTTATCCGTTGCGGGACGGCTGAGGCTCACAGGTTTTGTGGCATGGTTACAGGTTTCTGTGAGGCTGCAGCTGAATCATCAGCAACACACACTAACATGTCAACACATGCTAAACAGGTTTTCCTTTGGAGCTTTATAACACTCCAGAGAAAAGACACACACGGAAAATAAAACTGCGCTTGATGCTAATTGACTGATATGAGATAATGCTAAGTCATAGATATGAGAAAACGCGCTCGGTTAATACAAATCCAGCTCCAATCCGATGTTCAGTTTCTATACAGATTTTCTGGTAATCTTTTCTCTCTATTTCCACAGTCATGACCGAACAATGCAAGATATCGTATATAAGTTGGTGCCTGGACTGCAGGAAGGTTTGTTCAGATCTTTTTTTTTTTTTTTTTTTTTTTTTTCTTCATGTTATAGCATTATAAAGTCAAATTAAAGGCACAACATTAACTTCTCAATTGAGAATCGGCACACAATTATATATTATAATTTCGGCAATTATTAATTTTCTTCTTTTGTGATGCTGTCTATAGAGTAGAGTTGAGTTTTAATTCATTATAATTACTTGCCGTGCAGCCGAAATGAAGAAGCAGAGAGATTTCTATCAGAAGCTGGGGATGGAAGTGCCGGGAGATGTTAAAGGCGATTTGTGCAACTTGAAGCCCCTTCTGGACCCTCAGCGCAATGGTAAGTTTGCTGCATGTACAGACCAATTTTGCTCTTCATTTGTTCTAGAACATTTGTCAGTTTTTTTTTTATAGTAAAGTACTTTTTTAAATACAAGTACTAAAATTCCCATAATTTTTACATTAATATTGTATCATTTTGTATGGTTAAATAATGTATTAAAAATATCTAATGCCAATTATCCTAGTCATTGATTTTTACCTTTGATGAGATAAGATTACACAATATTGGGTTACTTGGAATTTCTTTTGATGTGTTTTTTCCACATGCATCAATCGTTCACTGTACGACACGGAGTGAAACTTAACCATTTTTATCTAGTAAATTTTATTTATGACCCTTTTAGAGACCTCAAGGTCGCCTTAGATGACATCACACATGCATTCAAATCCAAATATCCCTGCAGAGCAGCAGCAGTCAAACGCCAACCCTCAGTAACATTATTTTTGGCTGGCCCTTTCACTTAAACCAGGCCGAGAAAGCTCTAGTGAAGAAGTGACATTGTCCGTTGCCCTTGAAATTTTTATCATCTCTTTTAAAACAAGTATTTCTCTGAAGATTTCATGAATTCTTTTCAAAATATTGGGTTACACTACAGTTCCACTACTAAAGGGTTGCACTAGTCAACTGAAACTAGCTTTTTGCTGTGCAAGTCATTTTTCTAGGTACAATCTGTACAAAGCTGTAAGTACAATCCATTCATAAACAATAACTTGTTGATAATTCTGTTTAATATAATGATAATTCTTTTAATTTGCAGCCTGGTGTCCACATATGTTGATCCTCTTCATCAATATTAACAGCAGATTATTTTTAGACGTATAAATCTATAATGAGGCGCAGTCCTACTTGTGGACCTGATCAGTGGGCACCAGACAGCTGTTTGACCTTGTGCGGTTAAAGGGTTTTCATTTATGTCCTTCTCATTTCTGTTAACCAAACAAGAAATCTGCTTTTCATGGAACCTAATGGCATAGATTTGTGTTTAATTATTGATTCAACATTTAATAAATAATATTTATGATAATCTCACAATTTATTTTCTAAGGTGAGCTCAAATCTGAAGATCCAGCTCATAAGGAAGCCGGAGAGGAGAAGGCAGAAGAAGACAATGATTACCACCGGAGCGATGAGCAGGTAGGGTATCTCACACATATGACTTTGCTAATGCTTTAAGAGGAACCTGCTATCATGACCTAGTCGACCGTAAGTGGTTTAGCTGGAAATTGCACAATGCTCTGTGGCTCCTCCTTTTTCTGGTGGTTCTGTTTCCTACACTTGCACTATGCAATTTGTTTTTTTTTTTCTCTCTCCACTGAGAGTTTTAATAATGTAACAACTCTGTAGGCTCTGAAGACTGTAATTTGCAGTTTCTCAGTGTTTGTGTGTTCAGAATATAAATTTCCTTAAAGAAAATGTACTGCCTAACAAAATGAAGGCCATTATAGAGTTTATTAGAAAGCATAACATGAATATGGACTATAATGTTAGCAATTTATAACAGTAACAGTAATCTACATTCCATTTTAATTTGGATTTATTTATTTATTCATAAAGCATTTATTTAAAAATTAATCTGCATGATTTTCATCTTTGTCGTCTTTCTTGTTGTCGTCTTCGCCTTTCAGCTGTCAAAAATAAGCATAGAGTAAAATCTATTAGACTGCAAATTTGTGCTTTTTGAGTGTGTGTGTGTGTCTGTGTGTGTGTCTGTGTGTGTCTGTGTGCGTGTGTGCGCGTGTGTGTGTGTTTATTTGGGTGTGGGTCCGTTTGTGTGGTCGGTTGAAGTAAAGCTGAGAAAGGCATTTTAGGCTCATGTATTATGTATAAAGAGAATATAAATGTCAGCAGTAGTCTCTCGGACAGCTGTGGATTAGTTTTTCTAGAAATGGAATCAGTCTAAAGCTGGAGATAGAAACCAAAGAGAAGTCTGAGGAATTTTGAAGGTTAACACCACTGTTTTTGGAAAGAAAAAGTTAATTTGCTTATTTATTAAAAACTTCTTTTTGTTACAGTACAAATGTTTCATTTAACTGATTGCTGATAAAGTCATTGATATAATTTCAACTGTAAAAGTGATTAAATCAGTATGGATTGCTGATGAGAACTTCATCAGAAAGCACTTTTTGTCTCTCAGGTCAGGAGAACAAATTCTTCAGTGGGTCTTTTATGTCATGCGATTCCTATATTGCACTTCTTATAATAACTTTCAGCAACGTCCTTTGAATTCTATCTGCTTGTTTGCATGTCAATGATTTTGTGGAGTTTGTAGAGTTTGTTTGTAGAGTTTGTAGAATCCAAACTTTTTCAAAGAATTCTAGATTTAGTGAGATGAAAATGTGAAGATTGAATTGGATTGAGGATCAAATTGAATGACTATAAATATGAAAGAGTACATATTCAATCTGTGTTTTTCATCATTCCAAAATAAATAATAATTCACTGAATTTATAATTCACTACAATTCAATAATTGCAGTTGCCTAGCCAATCAAGCTCAATATTTTCTTAGCTAATGCTCTTTGATTCTTTTGGTTGTTCCGGTGAAAATGTGAAGGCTTGCTGCTTTTGGCTATGTTTTGATTAGGTTATATTTTTGAGTAGCTTTGAATTTTTTTTTTTATCATAACTATACGCCTATAAAACTAGTGATTTGGTATCTTGGCCTTATCCCTAGCTATTTACCTATTTATTCCAACCAGATCGCCACACTAGCTAGTAAATCTACTATTTGTAGGTCTTTTAAATCACTATAATCTGCCAATGACATTTTGCAACAATATTTTATGCGGGCTGTTGGAAATAAAAGTCTCTGCTTATGGTCCTTCTGGGATCTGGGGGCGTAATTGGTTGAGTGAGTTTCCCATTAGTCATTTGCGTGACTGTTGGTGCCGAGCACAACAGCTCCGGCCGTGCCGTAATGACCTAGTAATCACGCACAGAAAGCTAATAGAGAATTTCTTCACTGTGGTTAATAGCAAGACGCTTGTATTGCACCGCCTCCTGCTTTATAAGTCCATCTGCAGTTTACTGCCCACGGGTCTTGTAAAGATGACGCCAGAGCTTGTGTCCTCAGCAAGTCGCCTTCCTCATGACACCATTTGCCCTTGAAATGGCTGTGCATTTAGCCGGCAGCTGCTCCATTACTGCCCGTTTTTTGAGTGGCTGGGTCCAAACGCAGTGTTCCGTCACGTATCAGTATATGGCAGAAATGAAAAGGGAAGCAAGGAATCCTTAATGCATCTGGACTCTGAGGACCACACCTGCAGGCTGCCCGAGGCAGCCACACACGGCTGGCTACTCCACACTCGGGATGGCCTGACCGGCTTGCTGACATCTGGACCATTGTTGTGGAAATCTGTTTGGCTGTATCTGTATTTAGCCGTTTTTGTTGGCGCTTGAAGGCCACAACTGGGCTTTTGTTTATTTGTTTTGATGTGTTTAGCAGATGTGTTAAGCTGAAATTAACTATGGAGTCATTATACATTGGCAAACATGGCAGTATAGTGCTTATTGCTCACTACGTGAACAATTGGCCACTTGTGTTCATGTCATCTTGAGAATAACAGATTTTTTAAATCAGACATTGAAATTGACGATATCAATTAGGATTTTACCTTTAAGTGCATATAACCTTCTCTTGAAATGTTAATAAGATCTTATACCAGCATTTGTAAAGCTTTAGTATTCCAACAAGACCATGATCAGAGCCACCTTAAACAAATAGCAAAACGTGATATGACTTTGTCATGTGGCCACTATTGACCATCAAAATTGTGCTCTATATTTAACCATCCAGTGAAGCAGACACACACGCACGGAGCAGTGGGCAGTCTTAAGCCGTGGTGGTGTTGGTGGTCAGTGTCTTGCTCAAAGAAAAATAGCATAAACGTAAAAGCAGGAGAAAAAAAATCGTCCAAAAATCAGCAGCATTCTGTCTGTAGAACACGCATCGGTCTACGAGGAAACTGTTCTTTATTTCCCCTGACACTCCAACGCCAGAAAGGCAGATCCATCTCCCTACTGCTGGTCCACAACTACCAAAAGCATTGCTGAATTTCAACAACAGTTTGCATGTAAGAAGTCACAGACCACCCAGTATTCATATCCAAAGTCTATATCTCTAGGCCTCAGCTCTCTGAGAAGGTCACTGTCCATGACTCCTCCATAATATAGACACTGACATGCTTCTTAGTCTCCTCTCATATTTTCCAGAAACATTGTAATGGATAAAATGTAATATGTATTATCAGATACGAGTTGTGGAAAATAATATTTAAAACATTTTAGGGGATAAAATGGTAAAACGACGGAGACCCCAATTTTTTCACGTTTTTGCCATCTTCTGCTCCACTTGTTTCCTGCTCCGCCATGTTTGAAAGAATGAAAAGAACAAGTGACGCCTCAACGCATGTTTTTTTGTTAACGTATTTGCGTAATCGATTAGGTCAACGCGTCTTTCCAGCTCTACATACTATCCTAAAATCCTTAAGAAGTTGGTTGTTTGTTTACGACCTTGAGCTGACGCAAACTTTTCCACAGCAGGGTTTCACAGCAGGACAATGATTTCAAACACATCAGCAAGGGCACCTCTCAAAATCCCAATGAAAACCTAATGAAGAGTTTGGATTGGCTTGATGTGTATGTTTCTGGGATGCTGCTGCATGACCTTAATGAGGCGGTTCATTCTCATAACTCTAATGCTAGATAATTATGATCAAAGAGTTTTTGCAAAACACTTGATTGCAGTCGTCGCGGCTAACGGTGTAAAAACAGTTATTAGGTTAAGGTGGAAAACACTTTTCTTCATTTTCTTCATGAAAATCATTTTCTTCAAAATAAAAACAACTTTTAAAGTCGCTCAGTGGATGATTCATGACTGAATTACAAAAAGGTATTTTTATTTCCATAAATGTGTGTGTGACTGTGTGTCTGTTTATATGCATTACAGAAATATTAGAGTGATTACCTGCTTGACCTTATCATTTTTTTAGAACTTTAAAAACAAACACCAAGTAACATTCACTTACTACAGTCTGCAAGTTGCAATCTGCAAGTTCTACTTGTAAAATCATCCCCATCCTTTTCTCATTCTTCTCTGTTAAGGTGAGCATCTGTCTGGAGTGTAATAGCAGCAAACTGCGCGGACTCAAGAGGAAATGGATACGCTGTTCGGCTCAGGCGACCGTTCTTCACCTCAAGAAGTTCATCGCAAAGAAGCTCAACCTGACATCTTTTAATGAGGTATCCCATCCAGCAGATTTAAGCTGTGGGCTCTTGCGTTGCATTGAAGCCCCAGACACGGTCCATTATGTGCTTTTGTCTCTGTCGTCAAAGTTAACTTGTGAAGAAACCTTCCCAATGCGTCGGCCACCTCTCCCTCGAGATTGTCGTTCCCATCGTGACAATGGCTCTCGTGTGAGTCATCGCGCCGTTTTTCTAAGCTCCTGTCACAATTCCCACGTCGCTTTCAGCGTCCCTTGTATTTCCAGAGACAAATAATAGCCTGTAATATCATTTGCTCCCTGTCATGCATCTCGCCGCCTGCCAATGTCTCATAGTGCAATTTATCACAAAACTCGACTAATTATTGCCACATTTTTCTCCTCTTTGTGCTAGAAATGTGTGGGCTTTCCACCACACAGATCCGTCAGAAACGTTCCCCTGCAGTAATACTGTCTGATGCCTGTGTTTCTCCACGAGAACCCAGAGTTATTGCTGCCAACGTTGGCACAATGCCGCTCCAAGCCAGATAAAAAATACGACTTCAAAATGGCAACACTTTGTGCAGGGGCTATACTTTGAAGTGTGGGGGAGAGGGGAAGAAAAGCCCAATCTTTGAAGAACGGAATTCTAATAAGCTTTAAAAGTTAGCAGACGTGTCCGCCTTTGAACATCCCTGGCGCACATCCCAGGCCCTCGTGCTGACTTGTGAAGAGTTCTGGGCATCCAGCAGGTGTTGCTGTGGTAGTGCTGCTCTCCTTCACCTCGGATCAAGCCAGAAGGCGTACGGTTGTCTTCGGGGAGTGCTTGATGTCTATAGGCACCGAGATGCAAATAACCCTCTGGGCAGTAATGGCTGCTGCGGTGCATTTTATCGGTTTTCTCGCTGTTGGTTTGACTTGAGTAATGGTTAGTTAGCGAGGTGTTTTTAGGATCAGCACTCATAAAGTCTCTGCTGCCCAAGAGCTTGTTTGTATAACATGCTGTTAATAGCTTGTTTCTGATTGGTCTGAATGTTTTTCTGCGTTAACACCAAACTTTGTCGTTCATTGCGAATAGTTTCTGATATGTAAGGCATGTCGGGTCAGTTAGTGTGTATTATTAGATTGTTTTGTGTGTAAATGCTTCTATAATAACTCTAAGATAAACTGGCAACATCTTTTAATGTGCAAACACAGCAGCCGTAGACAAGCTGATTCAACTCCCTCAGTTTGACGTAAAGATAATGGCAAGCTGAGCTAAACCGAATAAAACTAATAGATCAAACTCAAATTCAGTTTTAAGGAGGTTTCACACGCTCTTTTTATCAGAACATCTCTCTGGTTTTTGTCACACAACATGAAGACAATAAGCACAATACATGTTTAAAATAAATGTCACAATATATGGGCACACACTGAATTTTGCCTTGCAAGCTGGACTAAATATCTCACATCACTAGATTATGGAAGACGGTTGTGTCTTTCAATAATGACATATGAAGACTATCCTAACTGTGTAATCAAATTTGACATTTTTTCAAATTTCACTAAGCGAGAATTTGTGCCAGAAGACCGATAAATCTGTAGGAGCTTTAGAAACTGCTGAGGAGGATTGTGCTGTCGTTTCCTCTTGTGACACGCTTGAAACTTGACCTACAGCAAACAGCTGAAGACTGTTATCAAGCAAAAGGAAGACCCTACTCACTATTAGTATCAAAAGCCCAATCATTTCGACTTTTTGATTTTTCTAGAATTCTTTTTCTTTGGAACATCCTTTTTAATGTTCTCTATAGTAGTTACGTTGGTGAATAATGTTTCTGTGTTATTTCTGTGTGCTGTAATGTAAATCTTAAAAATGTGTTTTCTTGAACGTTTCTTTTCTTTTTCTTTAAACCCCTCCCCCCTCACTTTTACCCGGTTTTTTTTTTTTTTTTT
>CM051503.1:7510396-7522839 GCA_028031935.1 Paedocypris micromegethes | reverse complement strand
TTTTTTTTTTTTTTTTTAGATTAACGCCTTGTTTATCTATGGTAAAAATGTTTAATTTAAATTCTGCACTAAGGCTCTTTTGTTAACAAGCGGTTAATTATAAAGTGGAGTCACAACATGAAAATTCAACCATTCAATAACAGCAATTTATGTGAGACTGATGAGACGCCTTGTTATCTATTTTTTGCTTGGTCTTATGTATATAGCGTTTTAATATTTACACTTGATTATTGTGTTAAAATAAATGTTTTTTTTCCAGCTGGACATCTTATGCAACGAAGAAATCTTAGGCAAGGACCATACGTTGAAATTTGTTGTGGTAACAAGATGGAGATTTAAGGTAATACATGTAGACTTGCTTGCTGTTAAATGGCTGTGGCGTTTCCCTTTTTGTCGTGCATTTGCCAATTTGTTGTATAGTGGAGTTGTGCAATGGCTTTTGCGCTGCGCAGGCTTTGCATATCTCCAGAACAGTTTTCATTCAGCAGGGAGGCTGACATTTTGATGCACTAAGCAAATATGTGTTTTTGAAAGGCCGCATATCTAATGCCGCATCTTCGAAATGCCAATCGCAAAAGAGAATGCACTTGACTTTCTGTGGCTTTTGGGCTTCCAGTCATATCAATTCACGCGTGTTTTGTGTGCGTTCCAGAAATCGCCCCTCCTCCTCCATTACAGACCCAAAATGGATTTGCTGTAGTCACATGAAATGAACAGTTGGTTGTTCTGGCCCACTGGCTGAGGACTATATACGTGCTATATATGCAGAGACCATCAACGCCCGCACCAAACCCGTCTGAGGATACCAGCCAGCAAACCACACAACCACGCTGCAGCTTTTACTGGTGACTTATGGGAACAACCGCGTTTATCTGTTTTTTCGTTCGCTTTTTGTCCTAAATATGTGAAAAATCGAGAAAAAGCATATATTTATACTTTTGTAGAGATGAGAAGTGGAACCGAGCCCCTATTGGTGTTTAAATTATTACAACAAACAAAACAAACAGGAAAAAGGCAACTAGAAGAGGTTTCAAATGCTTTTGGACTTTTCACATGAAGTATGGGCAAAATGGTGCTTTGTACTTGCCGTCCTCCACGGGAGTGTCTGCTAACAACACGAGAAGAGGAACCGAGCACTCTCTCTCTCTCTCTTTCTCTCAGGTCGTACCCAACACTCCTCCGGTGCGCAGGGCCTTTCTACGCTTGCTTAAATCCTTTATATGAACTGTGTTTTTATCCCAGAGCAGATTCGATACCTTTCACTCATCCCTACAAAGAAATTGTGAATAGGCAAAATGTATGTGTAGTATTTATGTTCTAATTACCAGTATTGTATATAAAATATGTAAATTGAAGGGGTGCGTGTGTGTAAATGTGAGTGCTTGACGATGTGTGCGAGTGTGAATGTGTTCTGTTCTGTTTTAGCTCTTTTCTAAAGTGCTATATTCTGGACTGATTTTGTCTGGCCCTAAATCTAATTTTGTGTTGCTAAAGTCAAGTCAGACTTGCTATTTGGTGAATCTCATACAAGCTTTTTTGATTCACAATTCATTCTAAGACCAAACACACACACGTAGATGTGTGTAAGTGTGTACACAACTGCAAAACTGACCTTTCTAGTTTACATTTTTTTGGAGATTTAAGCACATTTTCTCATATTTCCCTCACTTTTTGTTCATTTTATGTATATAATTTTAATTCAGATAGGCACTTTTCCACAAATTGAAGAAGGGATTTGTTCATATTACATTATATTCATATTTTTATTACAGTGTCATGAATTGGAGTGATGTCTCATTTTTTATATTTGGAAGAAAATAATCCCCAAAAAATATTTTTCAAATGCAATCAGTAGTTTGACGGAGATTCACCTCATAGATCAGCAGTTTCTTGGCCAGATTCGGCCAAAACTCATTTCACGTATTCCAATAATTAAGCGTGCTCCCACCGAAATGTGCTGACAGCATTAAAATTTGCATTAGAAAGCATAAAACAGTTAATGAGAAGATGACAAGACATCATTCCTTCTGCTCACCCCACTCCGCAATACGATTGTAAGCCACTGGAAACATCCATGTGTAATGTACAGCTTATTGATTTTAGTCTTTAGTGCCAAAGGCTTTTCCTCCACTCCTGGTTTCACTGTGTTTGAATGAACAGCTGCACAAATGGAAAATTCAAAAAGGCGTTTTTGCTATACACTCATGTTGAAAACTGGAAACAGATTTTTATACATTTTTGAATACTTTGTATTAATGCAGTATTGGCAGGTTTTTAAAAAAAATGTAAATTCTTTCAAAAAACAGATTTGTTTTTATAAGCTGTTGCCGCACGGTTGTGTAATTTGGGTTTCTATTTTTTTTTTTTTTTTTGGGTGCATCAGTGGCTGACAAACATCTTATTTGATCAAGTATTGAGGGCTCTGATCAGATTTGTAATGGCAATGTATTTTACATTTCTTAAAAAATGTATTGATTTTTTTTTCCACCCTATGAGTTTATTTAACAAATTATCAAAGAGATCTGTTCCATTCACTGTAGTGCTTCACGTTTTACACAGCTAAACCTGTGTCAAACCAGCTCGACCAAATCTTCTGCTTCAGCTCTCGGGTTCGTCCACCAATGCAAATATTTGTATGCCCATCTCACAGTGTTGTAAAAAACCAGTCTCACCTGTAAAGCTCTAGAGTATTTTCATAGTTCAAATGTGAAATTCCACATTATGCATTACATCATCTGCTTTGTTTATGTTTTTTTCCCAATCAAGCTGTGAATTGTTTTGCCTCGTCTGCATTTTGTAAACAGGATTCGTTTGTGTCTTGTCCATTTCTGGCCAATATTTCTAACACTAGCATAGCTGGAAACGTACAATGCTCGGTGGGCTGTCAGGTTGAGTCTCGGGGTGGGTTATTTAAGGTCATTGCCATTCCGAGAAGTGTTTATTTTCACAAACCAACAAATGGTGCTAAGAGTTCTGCAGCAGAAGCGAACAAGAAGCCGTCAGTGGGCGAGACTTTTCTGATGTGCCTGGTGCTCCTGGGGTTTTTACCAACTTTTTACAGACTCGGAAAAGGGAGGGAGAGTGAAGTTTACCGCAGCGTTGGGAAAATCTGACATGTCAATGTCATCATTAAAACACTGGCGATTCCAACAAAAGCCCCTCTTGCGTCTCGGATCATTGGAGGCTATGGATGCGGAGACTTGTTTTGGTGCTAGTCTTCTGATGCTTTTGACATTGGTGTTTTAAAGGCCATTTCTTGGCAGTTATAGAGGGAATACTCTTTCTAGTAATGTGTAAATCTCTGAATGTCATTTATCCCTACTTTCCCAGCGTGAGAGGGATGTTTCCTGTGTAAGGGAGATTCACTCATTATTGAGAGCGATCGATGCTGGAGTCACGTCTGGCTAGCATTGAGACATCAGCGCTACTTCACTTGACAGGCAGGATGTAAGTAGCTTAGCGCAGACCTGCTTTACTGCTTTGGAAGAGATGGACTCGGTACAGAATCAACTGGCCAAGACTGGAGGCGCGTGTTCTTATCACTTTCGTGTTATTGGCAGGATTAGGCTGTGGGCCAGTGGTGCTCTGTGACGTTTCAGAAACGGGGATCAGGAATTGTTTTCCACCCCCGATCAAAAGAAGTTTCATTTTTGTGCTGAAGTGCGACAACCTGTTCAGTTCTCATTTGCACTTGATTATTTATTGGTTTTGGAAAGGCTTCCAGCAGCTCTGAAAGGGCACGGGCCAGATGAGACTGTGGTTGAAGAGCTTTAAAGTGCTGTAGAAGAAGCCACAAGGCCCAGGCAGCATCACTACGGACTGTGTTTTCCGTTGGTTACTTAAATTATCTGCGTAAAATACATTAGGTATTCAACAGGAACTTGGATTGAGCGGATTTTCAGAGGCGTGTGTTTGTCTTTTACTTAAAAATCATCTCTGAGTCACATTTCCCTCATTTATATGTTATTTATTTATACTGCAGACATGTGCATCCAATACATTTAACAAGATAAACAAGATTTCCCAGCTAATCAATTTGTACATATTTTACTTTGTGTGTCTGTGTGTGTTGTTGATGTATATATGTATATCTGTGTGTATGTGTACAGAATAATAGTATCACTTGAACATTATAACTCCCTCGATTCTCACTCGATTAACATACAGTCTTATCCTCTAATGTGCTTTGTGTATAAAATCAGTTTATGGTGGTTGTGGAAAAGCAGCTCGGGTGATGTGGGGTGGCCGTTATGTTTTCAAGGAAAAGTGCAATATCTGTCTCAGACGGTTCTGGTTTTCAGCTCTGGAAGCTTCTTTTGGATTTTCGGTTTTTGTTGGGTGCTCAGGTCACATAGAGTCCGTTCAGTTCTCGTCCTTCTGTATCTACAGGTGCCTGCCGGGGTCAATTCACATTAACGTTCCATTCACAGCTCGTTCCATGTCATCATTTCTTCAATTTGTTTTTTGTACATGGCTTTTACTATTGTTTTTTTTTTTTTTCAATGGTGTCTTATCCCTTGTTTCTTTTTCATATGATGGCATAATTATTTATTGCACATGGTTTCCATAGGTCAGAAGAGTTTTGTTTATACTGGACTGGTGTTTTTTTTACAATTTTATGAAAACGTTTGTTGAAATTTTGGAGTGTGTATTTCAATAATAAATGCCTTAAAAAGACGTGCACGGTTTCATTTTCCTATGACTGTTTAGTTCAGTAAAAATTATATTTAATATTCTTTATTTTTAAACTGTTTAGCCTTCTCTGGCTGATTCACAAGAGTTCAGGATATATTGTATTCTGTTTCTCTGTATAATCTTTGCTATATGTTTATATATATATCTATATATATATTTTTGACTGAGCTGTCAAAATTAACTAGTTAACGCACGTGATAAATTTTAAGTGCTTAATCGAGTAAATGTTTTTTAACGCCATTAATCACAGTTGCAGTTTTTTCACTTTCGGTTTGGTGAAAATGCAATGAATAGACCCAGAGAGCCGCGCTAGTGTCACCCAGGTGTGGCTCATTATGATCAGAAGCTCAGAGTGATTACTTTGTGCCAAAATAGCAGCAGGTGAAAGTGTTTAATGACAGACACTTGCTTGTCTCAACATATGTGTTTTGAATGTTCTTGAATGGACTTGAGATTCGACCTTATTTAGACGTCTCAACTGCAAATAAGTAACTTGTTTGTCAGATTCAAATCTCTGTTCAACAAGCCGCCACTGTAGATTCATAGGGATTAGATAAAGACAATACTGTATTTACTTACACATATTTAAAAACACATTCTAAGCTTTATGTAATTTCTTTATGTACATTCTAATACATATGTTTCATGTTAGAGTGATAAGTATTAAGTTATTATATATATATATATATATATATTTAAAAAGATCCACACGTCAATTTATGTGTCCAAATCTGTGAGATAGACAGTTTAACTTTAACGGCTTCACCTTTAGTTACAAGAAAAAAAATAGTTTTTTTTTATTGTTGTGTGTGCATGTGGGTGTGTGCAAGCTGGAGTCTCTCACTCCCAAGCTCCTAGCAAGGTGATTGCTAACACCTGGACCTCGTTGGAGGGGAGCATAAGAACAACCCAAAATGTGGCCCTGTGAAGCATTTCTCCTTAGCTTTGTAATTTCCTGAATGGCCAGTCAATGAGTCCAGTCCATTTTGGCTCGCGAACGCACTGCGTGTTCCGAAAGGTGGTGCCACAATGAGAGAGATCTGAGTGGTGGAGCCACAATGAGTCTGTAATGTCCTCATTTTTTCCCAATTCTCTTCTAGACATTTAAAAAAAACTTCTATTGTTCAGAAATGAATAGTTCAGGTGAGTAGTCATGCTTTACGTTGAAGTAGATTTGACCCTCATCTTATTAAGTGCTGCAGTATTTAAAATTGAATACTGCTCAATATTTACACACAACCATCCAAGAACAAGTTGGTTCAATAATTTCCAGGTAATCAATCAATCAGTCAAAAATTTCCAGGTAAGACAGAATCAGTTTCCCTTCAGCAATATTCTTGGGATCATCTGTGTGAACCACCACGTCATCTCAGTTGGGTTGAGTCCTGGTGTTTGATCCAAAACCCTTTATGACCGGTTCTTCGCCTAAACTGCTGTACTTGTAGACAAATAAAACGCACGACACAATTAAAGTTCACAGAGAAGTTAAGACCGACTGAGAACAAGCTTCGCGACCTTTTTCTTTCAGATCTCTCTCAGCCTCTGTCTTTGCTCCTCAGTTATAATCTTTATTCAGAAGAGAAAAGAGTGCAATTGTAGATGTAACAACTGTTACGCCCAAACCAGGAAGTCTATAGAAATCAGTTGCAGATGAGAATAACATCACCATATATAGTCATTGAGAGTGTGAAGAAGAATCTCAGAATGCCGTATCAGGACATGGCATAGTTGAGAGCAAAGAGATAGTTATGGGAAGTTTCCGAGACCTTTGCTTACTTCAAGGTTTTAGTACTGCTCAAATCTTTTTGAAGCAGTACTAAGAAAATTAATAAAAGTGAATAAAAGTAAAAGTTAATAATAAATTAATAAAAATTAATAAATTGAGCAACACACACACACTTAAATGTCAACTTAACCTTTTTAAACTGTGATTCAAACTTAATTGGTATAAACGTTTAAAGCATTTTAAAGCTCATTTTCTCATCAAATTTTGTTCTTTTTTACAGGATCTTCAATTTTCCATAGCTCTTTTTAATGGCTTCTGATTAAACCAGATTTGTTTCCTAGTTTTGGAAAACGCAAGCCAATTTTTATTCTTGTGCAAAATAATGAACTAATTGAACTGAATCGGTGTGTAAGCTCCTGTTGAGGAGCTTGTGTGAGGCTGAATGAGTCGTCTCTGCACTGTAATGAGACAACGCTTCCTCAAATAATAAATCAACATCTGAGGAATGGGAAAAATCTTTGGAATGCTTCACACCATCACATATAATTTTAGACACGCCTTCCTTAAAACTTGTTTCTCATACAGTGAAATGAACATTTGTCATACAAATGGAAACGACAAGTGGCACGCCGAGTGCTGTAGCGTCCTGTTTTTCATTGATGCGCTTCTTGCTCTTCAGTTTGATGGTTTAATGTTATTCTTTTGTCAGACAGAAAAAGAAAAGACTGCTCTTTGCTTTATTTTTTTCCTCTTAAAGCATGTTTTGGTTCCTTTTGAAGATTTACCAAGCCATTATTCACTGCAAGTGCTTTTAAAATTGCATGAGTAATTGTAGGATCTACTCTAGATTTGAATCAGAAGTTTCTCAAAACAAAGGTCTTCTACATCAATTCTGTGTGTGGTGCTCTTGTAAATAGGTTTATCTGGTACATCAATCTTGTCTAATATTTTCCTCGTTTCTTGGTGTGTGTGTGTGTGTGTGTGTATACGTACTGAACAGAACAACAATCTGGCCATGGAACCTTTTCTGATAATTATCCAAATATTTACATTTCTGAAACACACAAACAGCGGAGTGGGTTTTGTTTCACTTTTTTGTGGATATTCAGTGTGGACTGTTTACTTTATTTGGGGAATTAGTTTAGGTGATTGTGTGGTTATATTTTGCAAAATGTAATCTGTACAGGTAAATAACATTTATTGCATCAGATGCTTTGTTTGAAGTCACTTGTATTACATCACAGCTCTCTTGAATTTGAACATTGAAAATACACGTGTTTGCTGTTGAAACTCGACCACCTCCGACTTCTCTCCCGGATTCTTATCTGAATAGGTTAAGCATTAATTGTAGCTTAACTTTTGCTAAATGCCTTTTTAGGAAGACCGTTATCACAGATTCGATGTGTTATTGACGAGTAGCTTTGTATCGAACGCCTACTGTGATACACAAGAGGTTATCTTAAATCTGATATTAAAAAAACTTTTTAAGAAATCCAAGGGGTTAAATAATATTAAAATGGTCATTCAAAAGTGCTTGGTGAGTGTTCTGTTTGTCATTGCAAAAACTCAGGGCTAGACGAGACCCTCAGGTATATTCCTCACTCAGAGTTTGAACTCTCAGCATGACAGGCATTGATTAGTTTGATAACGGATGGCTAGTCAATAGCTTGACGGACATCAGCAATGTGATTAATCTTCGCGCCATTCAGTCCTTCAAATGCCGCCTTGTTTTGTTGTTTGAGAAGAAAGAGGACCAGAAGTTTGGAAGTTTTCGGACTCATTGACATGGTTGAGAATCAATGCTGTTTGTTTCTGCTGTGATGGGCTCCATCATCGACTTCACTGAGCATTGACTGCTCAATCAACAAATTGTTCTGGTGGCATGGCTGAAATCTTTCTTCATCTGAATCAATCGGTTTTGGCTCCCAAAACTCATTCCAATTCTTATGCTGAAGTTTACCAATCCATAGACCTTTAAGTTTCTAATCTTCTTGGCCAGTCTTTTAAAAGGAGAACTTGGTTGGAGAAGACATCATCTTTACCTCTGTGTTTCTGTGTTTGCTGCTATTGATTCCTGGAATCTCAACAGCTCTTTATCGATCTCTCTGTTTGTGACCCCATCTGTTGACCCGCCTTTAGTTTTAAAGCAATTTACCGCTGCACTACCTCTGTTGAAACGCCTCTCTCAGTTCTCTCAGAGATGATGAAGACGGCTGTTCTCAAGCAATTTCTCTTTCAACCTAGCTTTAATGCTGTGCCAATATCAGGAACCACAGCCATAAAATGTCTGTTTTTTTGCCCTACAGACTCTGATACAGACCTATTGCGCTTCTTGTTTAAATTGGATTTTTAGTGTTTTATATACAGTCTTGTTTAAAGTATCAAAAAGTGATGAGGGTGCAAGCTTCAACTTTTTTCTTAAATTATTTAACATATTAATACTGTATATAGAAAAACGCATGAATGCATCAATTCAATGTTCAATTTTCCTATTATTCTATTTTATTTGTAAAGCACTTTTTGCAGGAGAAACTGTACCAAAGCAGACTATTGTCGAACCTGTCCCAATTAAAAGAAAGTTAATATTTCTTACATACATTTAATAATGTGCCCTATTGTAAACCTGTTACTGATGCTAGTCGTATTTAATCTTCCAGTAGCCCGTTTGGAGCAGAAGAACTGATTGTCATGCTCAAATAAACTGTTTGAAATAACCTTGGTTGAAATCACACCTCAGGACTGGAGCAGTGATTGGCTGATGTCCATCACATGACTGCTGATGAGCCAGGATAACACAGTTTGCTAAATATTTTTAGAAGATCTGGGTATGGTTCCAAATGTGAAGGTTTATTTCCAGATTTTGTCAAATATGTCGCATTCTCTGCTTCAAAACACTTCCTTGAGGGTGAATTTCCACTTTTCCACAACATCAAAGTTTCTAGGTTTTCTAGCCCGTGGCTCAGATTCTAATCAAGTTATTGCAGGGAAAACAACAGGCCTATTTTCTCCAGTGTAAATTGAGGGTAAATACAACCCGAATCTCCTCAGTAAAGATGATTTCATTACGACACAGGAAGCAGATTCTCACACAACTCAGGCTGGCTGTTATATCTCTTTATGTATTTTGTAACTGGATGTGAAGTCTCTTTCATTTCTAGCTTTAGATTTTGGACCTTTCAAATCTTAAATAAGCCAGTTTTTTTCCCATCCTTCCTCTGTCATCTAAAATGGCCGTCAATAGTGCACTGATTCAATATAATGGCTTTCTGCTCTCAGTGTAAAGAGCCTTGACGGGAAATATGTCTCCTTTTAGACGTTACCTTCCTGTTCCTTTCTGAATATGAGCCCTGAAGCTAGAGTTGGAAAAAAAGGTTCAGCTTTCTGGAACATTGGAGTGCAAACCTAGGACGGGATAGATCTTTTAATAATTACACAGATAACTGCTTTCCCGCCACAATGTAAAATAGTGTGTGTGAGAGACAGAGAGGGTTATGTACACAACTACACATTTATAAAATATAATTTTATGTTATTAAAAAATGTTCATAGAAGGAAAAGCAAATTAACCGGAAATAAGCATCTTATCGACTTAAAGCAATTCTCCATATTTATTAAAGTGGATGTCGCATTAATGCTTTATGGTACGAGAGTGTATTTGCCTGGGGCTATTTTGCGCAGTGTGTGTGTGTGTGTGTGTGTGTGTCAAGTCTCCTCTCTCTTTTCACAAATCCTCAGTAAACTCAAAGCACAATTCCATCCTTTATAAGACTGTTTCTTACAACAGTGCGTAAGAAAGAAGTAAACAGAACAGAATAACAGTCGTCCGGCATACAGAAGGTAAAAGCGAGCTCTTGCCATTACCTGCTTGTAGGCTCTCATTAGATTGATAGTGGTGGGGTATCAAGGCGACGTCGAGCCTCTCCAGCCGAGAGAGTGAATTATTGTGAAAGGTTGAAAGCGGCCGCTCAGGCATGAATGTATTGTGCTGACTGTGCATTTGCCCTTCTCTTGTCTTTCTGTGTCTGTCATCTCGTCCCTTATACGGCGCTTCAGTCAGGTAGTTCTTATCTCGGATGAGCACAGGAAACTGTAATAATAATGTGGCATGTTGGAGCTGTGTGATTAGGAGCAGCTTTGTGTCTGCCGTTATCTCTTGCAAAGGGTTTGGGAACATGGTTGGAAATTGTAGCTCTCGCAATGTTGTTTTTCTTCACGTTATTACATATTTGGTCATGGTTTTGCATATTTCTAAGCATTTTTTCTAAAAAACAAAATACTTTCAATAACATTTTGGATTTCTAACCAGGCTATACTTATTAGTAGAAACTATGCCGTCTAGAAAAATGTAAATTTGCACATTTTCTTAAATGTTTTCACATTACTCGTCTAGAGAAAACCTTTTTCTAATAGTTAGTGGAATAAAAAAATAATTCAATATAAAGACAATAATATTATTAGCCTCCATATAAGTTAGGGGTCAAGAAGCAATAAGTTAAAAAAAATCCAAGGTTTCTGCAGACCCAAGAACAATGGCCAACACATTAGTATATTACTTAATTTAGGCAAGTTTAGATTTAATGTCTCTACAGAGACTCACACGCACAGGAATACACTGCCAAGTTGCTGACCAAGAAGACTCCCACTTCTGAAGAAGAGAACCCCACAAGCTAGAATGAAGTTTGTTTGGAACAACCTATGGAAAAGTGATAAACTGGAATGATGCCCATTGATCAGATGACATAATGTTGTTTTTGGCTGTAGAGCTATTGTCTATGTTTGTGTAAAAAGGACGAAACATTCAAACCTATGCACACCTTTCCAACCAAGAAGGATGGTGGTGGGAGTATAATGTTGTGGAGATGTTTCATTGTGTTTGGTACTGAGAATTTGTCAGGCTTGAAGGAAACATGAAAAAGGAAGACTGGGAGAAGAATATGCAAGGCAAATTTAGGCATTCAGAAAGAAAAGTGTTCATGTCAACATTTTGTCTTCTAGCATGATAACGACCCTAAGCGTACTTCATTTTTGGTGAAGAAATTACTCCAAATGAGCAAAGTGAATGTGCTTGACTGCTTGCACAAAGAACTTGGAATCGAATAGAAAAAATGTGGGGCACACTGAAATCCAGAGTTTGTGCCAGAAGACCGAGAAATCTGTAGGAGCTTTGGAAACTGCTGAGGAGGATTGTGCTGTCATTCCTCTTGTGACACGCTTGAAACTTGAGAACTACAGCAAATGGCTGGAGGCTGTTATCAAGCAAAAGGGAGTCACTAGTCACTATTAGTATCAAAAGTCCAATAATTCTAAACAAAACAGTGTATACGGTATACTTTTTACTCATACTCATACAATTTTGAAACAACATAACTTAACTTGTTTGATTAAAGTTGAACCAAATCAACTTGTTACATTATTTGTTAAAGACTCAATTCATGCTATTATCTCGACTTATCTTTTTTATACCTTAGCATGTACATTTTACGCCTCCAAATTCTTTTATCCTTAAAAGGGTAAACAAACTCAATTAATTAAATTAAAAATATCAATGTGAAATATTACAAAAAAGTTGTATTTTTGCTAGTTTGTGGATAAAAAAGCACTTTCTGAGTAAAAACATTTTGTGTTCAACAAACCTAAAAACGAAATTGAAATTTAGTCAAATTGTTAGTGATCTTAAATGACTCTGTTCAGTTAAGTTACTCTGGTCAAGTCAAACTCAGTCAGTATTTGCTTTTTTGTTGTCTTGTACCTGTACTTGCCAATAAAGTTGAATCTAATCTAATCTAATCTAATCTAATCTAATCTAATCTAATCTTTTAACTACTGGAAGATTACAGCCACAATTTACAGTACAATTTGAACTTGCTACTTCCACTTTCACTGTAGCTTAATATGATACTTTACTAGCTCCATCTTCATGTAGTAACCAGTTTTCCATCATTGTCAGATTTTAGCCAAGTTTAACCAGTAAAGCAAAAATGAAACTATTGGGTTTAAAATATAAAAAAAAAAAAAAAAAAAA
>CM051503.1:7457391-7510383 GCA_028031935.1 Paedocypris micromegethes | reverse complement strand
TTTTTTTTTTTTTTTTTACAATTATAATCTATATAATAGCCACATCCGCATTAATCTCTACTGTAATCTATTCATGATTTTAATCAACTTCAAGACCCCCTCCCCCCTCATCATCATTACACTATGACGTCGTGCAGGTTACAAATTCAGCTTACCTTAACATATAATTATGATATTTGAAATATTAAATCCTGGTGATGCTACTTAACAACGCTTATTAGAGAAACATTTTCAAAGTAATTAGTACAGCACTCAGGATCAGAATACCGCAAGACACTACAAGCTCGCAAAATAGGAAGAGAAACATTGTGACTCAATTATGTGTTTCAAAGCAGTTTATCGACATGCTGTGTGATTCTATTGCTACAGCCTTGGCACAGTTTGGATGTTTTCTCCCAGACATTGCTTGCATAATGAAATGCGCAAACTCCACATAGTGTATTTTCTGCCTCCGTTTCCATTTCCAATCGTGAGTGGAATACGCTGAACGCAGCAGCGCTGACAGATGGAGGACGCTGAGAGCTCTTTCCACCAACCGAAAGCCAAGTTAATGTCCTAGCAAGTTTCAAAGTTAGGATTGTTTTGAGCTCTCAAGATTACTGAAGGGCTTTACGTAGTCAGTCCAGGAATGAAATAAATGAATCCACTAGAAAAAGTTCAACTAAGAGGGTAGCACATTTATTTGTCCTGCAATGGGTTTATTTTAGATGAGAGAGTCTGTGGCTGTGATACCATGAGTCTGAGTGATTGATGGACAAAAGAGTTGTGCTGAAAAGTATAACGTTAAAAGCATGTATTGCAATACATTAAACTCTTCCTTTACTATCAATCAAAAATGTATGGCAAAATGTTATCAAAGATTCGGTTTTATCTTTAGACTTGAGGAGTATAGAGTACCAGAAAACAATACTTGAGCAAAAGTACTGATACCTTACACAGTAAATTTCACAGTAGATTTTCATTTTGAAGAAAATTTAACTCTATGTCGGATAACATTTGGTCCCTCTCTAATAAGAGTAAAAGTTACTCTAGAAAAAGAGTCATTTTTTAGGAGTTATTTATACTCAAGTTAGTGTAAATATTTTACTCTGCTCTGTTATTTTTTACTCTGATTAGTGCTTTTTAAAAATCACTCTCTGCTTTTTTACTCCGTTTAGAGCCTCATGAATTTGACTCTTTTACCATTTTAACTCTGTCCAGAGTAATTTCAAACTCTACTCCATAGTTGTTATTCATCAATTATGAGTAAACTATGAATATTCCATTCCATCAAGAGTTATTTCATTGTTGCTTTTGCATGAATCAGAAACAAAAATTATCTCACATGTTTATTTTTTGCATCCTTTTGCATTCATTTTTACATTTCAAACTTGAGATATTTATAAATTAAAATGTTGAAGAATACAAAAACATTGATGCTAAACAAAAAAAAAAATAATAAATAAAAAATCAAATGAAACAGTTTGGCAAAATAAACAAATCAGAGTCACAATCATAAGACATAACAATATCAAATAACCTATGGTGCAAAATATCATTAATGTTCAAAACAAAAGGTGCTTTTATGGCATGTGCAACTTTGAACGCATAAGCATGTTCACATAGGCATAATGTTTTCAGTGCAGTTGTAATTAACAATACAGTTTCTTCTTTAATAACTACATTCTGGATGACTTGGAATACAGGCATATCATTTTGAACATGAACACAAACTGCTAAACCTGGACGAAAAGTGACTCCACAGCGCTTGACCCATTTCACATAAATGGAGTTGGTGGTGGATGAGCTTGCACCGGAATCAGGACGTGATGGGTCTTTTACACAACATTTGCTGATATGCTTTCGAAAAACAGAAAAACTATTGTAAACATGAGAACAACCTCTCTGTGAACATTTTAACTTGAAACGTTTTCCAGGACAAAGGCCATGAACTAACTTAAAGTGCCTTATGAGAGAATTGGTGTTGACATGGGCCATTTTACATATAAAACAAATCATTGCTTCACTGGAGTATTCTTGCTCTTAACTCTGCAACCCTAGGATTAACTTTGGTAGTTTCCACATCAATGTCGAAGACTGTGGTTTGCAAGAGTACACATTGGTCAATTCTTGACAGGACGAGGTTCCAAAAACAAAGTGAGCTTTGAAAAGTTCATCAACACAAGCCAGGGAGTTTGAGGCCTTACATGGTAGAGCATGTTTGTCTATTATTATGAACCGAGACTGGATCCTACATTTCTCTGGTCCAACAGCAGGTAGGTATGGCTGAAGTCTGTCAACAATGCCATCCAAGTGTCCTTGGATACTGGTACCCGTCTGTACAACAAACACATTAGTGTCAATGAGAATTAGTATGTCGAGTCATTAAGTAAATTAAAAAGTCAAGTCAGTATGTACACCAAAAAAGACAAATACACAGTTTCTCTCTATAATAATAACAACAACCATTTCAATAATGGTAGTTTGGCAGGTGATCATGTCTGAGAAACAAGCGTCACACAGTCAAAGCATACATCCAGAAACATCAAGTCTGATTAAGCTCAATTTACCTTGAGGAATTTCACAAGTAGATCGCATGCTCTTCTTGCTGAGATCTTCCCAGGTCTTTTGTGGCCTTGACTCGAGGGTGGCAAAAGATAAACCGGAAGAAGAATTGAAGACATGTCGCTGTCCCAACCTGAAGACAGTGGACAGAAAATCGTTTTTTGGTTTTAAAGCTGCACACTTTGACAAATTATCCTCCACACTTTAACCTCACTTGAAGATGAACACAACCACATTAACCACTCCAGTTTTCTTTTTTAATATACTTCTTTTTAAAAAGTACAACAGTTAGACACAACAGCTACCTTCTACATTTGCAGCTTCAGCGTTTTGAATGAGGTGTTGGAGCTCACTAGTCTGTGTGAGGCCACGGCTCTGTGCAAGAATCTTTGGTCTCAAACTTGTAGACCATTTCTCCAACAACTTCGAGGAGATCACTTCACCAAACACAAGACTAAAATCTTGATCAATCTGCCAAAAACAAAAAAATTGCAGAACAACAAAAGCACCAGATTCTAAATTGTGAGGCTGCCATGTTTTAAAAATACTGAAGTTTTACCAAGCCAGGTATGTCGAGGAATCGTGGAAAAATTGACAAAAGATCTGTGGATTCTTTGGGATCACCTAGTAGCTTTTGGCGATAGGCAAATGTTGCCCTCATCTTTTCCTTTACCACCAATTCATCAGCTGTGTGTTTCATCAGGGCAATCGCTTCCTGACACAGACATTCATCATTTAACAAGCCGTCCTCTTTACAGGGACGCCTGTCAGCAGTCGGTCCACCTAAAAGTGATCAAAAAATGTATTTATTAGCTCTTATTAGAAAATTCATGCAGTAGTTAAACATACATGACAGGAATTAATATGTAAAAACACTTGGGGTCATTAATATCTGCCTTAATGTTGATTTTGTCAACTTATTTTGTCAACTTTGTTAAACTTACTTTGTTGATTATGTTTGATGAATAATCGACATCTTTAACCTGTCTGAGGCTGTCGTGAGCGTTTCATCTGTCTCTCAGAAGTCTCTTTCTGTATGGTTTTTATTCTCCACGCCAGGTATCCACTTCCATCTTCCCCATTGTAGTAATGCTCCTAACAATACAGATTTACATCACATGCATAACGCTATATCAATAATACATGCAAATCACAAAATTAGTATTTTATTCTTTTGTAAATTCAAAAGGCTAAGGAACAACTATTAAACTTACATAACCCAGCTTGCTCCTTGGGTCAGCCAAGCATGGATGTAGAGTGACTATTCCTTTAGCATAGTTCTCTTTAACATATCTGGGAGGGCTTGTTCTACAAAAATGAGCATGAACAAATTACAATTCATTACATAAAAAAAACAATTTAATATACAGAATTATTGACGTACCCATGTTCAGTTGTCAGGCGGGCAACTAAGATCTTAACCATTTCCCGTCTTCGGGCATCAGACAGACTTTTAGTTCTGGAGTATTCTTTCATGACCCGCTTACCTCCAGAGCAGCTTTTCAGAATATTTTCAATCATCTAGGGAAATGTTGAAGAATTGTGCAATATGGAGCAGATTTGAGACATTTCAAAATATACTATAATACGGTAAAACTTTATTTGTAGTTTTTTTTATACATAAAATTCAGAAAACTTATTGTGAAGCTTACTTGACCAAGGCGACTTTCCTCAGCTTCATCTTTTTCAGGCAAAGTTCTTATCATCCCTGCAGTGTCATCCGACTCTAGTAGTGAATCTGATGATGTTCCCTCTTGAGAACCATCCACGGAGTTTGTGCTTGAGAAATCTACAAAAAACATGTCAGAATAAATAGAAATGTTGGTTTTCTGGTAAAAGTATGTATATGTACTGTATGGTTAATTGGTGTAATGATTAAATGATTTTAGCTTTTACAAATAATTGACAAAATACTAAATTATTTGGTCAAAAAAGTATACCATCAAGCCTGGCTGCTCCAGGGACAATAATTTCAAGGACACCAAGATCTGGTTGTTTCACCAAGTACTCAAATGTTAACTCATCAACCTCGGTCTTTGTTTTATCAAAGACTTAAATTTTTGTTGTAGACAGCTGAAACTTCTTTTCAACTGAAGGGAGACAAAAATTTATGAATATGAAATGTTTAAATAAAATAATAACACTTTAACCAATTCATGCATATCCAATACTGATTATTTTGTATAGTGTTTAAAAAAAATCTGAATTAAAACAATTATGTAAGTCTATATCTATATACATAGCAAAATTATGAATAATGTAACATACGTTACACCTAACATGTAATAATGATACATCTCTTACCAGATTGCAAAAATGTTTCAAATGTAAAAGGAGTCGATGAAAGTAAATATTTTTTGCTGTCCTTATACTGCACTCTTCTAAGGTTGTTGTTTTCCATCCTAAAGAAACCAAAAAAGCAAAGTTAAATTTGGTGTAATTACTTTTTACAGTTTATAACTGTAAAAAAATAGCATGACAGGAAAAAAACCTTGTTCACTTGACTGTACAAGTTTGAATGTTTTAAATATTTATTAAAATAGTTCTGCCACAACAAGTAAGTTAGGCATGGTTTTTAAAACTTCACTGTACGTAGATTACATTATTAATGATAGTATTACTACTTATGAAGAGATAAAATTATAATTTATTAAACTTCTGCAGTTTGTGAAATAGCCATTTTAAGGGATCTCACGGGAACCACAATGTGTTTTAAACCAATTCAGGCATCGTCAATGAATTTTTCCCCCCACAAATGTAAAATATCTTACTTTTACAAAGGGCTATCAACGATTAACCATCCCGACAATAGCGCCGAATTTCGAAGCACGTGGTCCAATATTCGACACGATTGTCGGAATGGTTTAGCACTTTTTAATTGTAAGATCATTTAAATTTGTGGAAACCAAAGCATTCACGACCCCTGCATTTGTTAAAAAACACCTTGTGGTTCACATACGAAGTATTAAAAGGGCATTGTAACTCTTTTAAAGAGTCAAATACACGTGGTGTTTTTCGAGCCACTTCGCTAGACGGGTTACTCGTCCGAATTGTTTAGTGGACACATATGACAAACCGTTGATTTTATTACTGGCAACTAATTTGTGTTTTTACCTAAGCAGCTTTAATAGTGACAACTAATCTTACACTTTACTCATGCATGGCACAACGCACATTGGCGATTTCGAAAAACACGCAAAATGATCCTGGCTTAAAACAGGCATGACTCGTGAAAGTGACTACTTTGAAACTCTACTTACTTCTCCATCCAAGAAATGAACTTGTCGAAAAGCCGATACTGCTGCGGCTGCTCCCTTTAATTGTGGATAACGGACTCTAGGGAGAGTGTTAAGGGGAGGAGTCACAATTACTCTGAATTTCTGCTCCCACACTTCTGATGCTTTTTATTCAGTGATCACAAATTAGAGTAAAAATAACTATTTTGGAGGAAAAAAATAAGAACTCTCGGAATTTTACTCAACCGATTTTCCTGTGTACTGTCAAAATTTCTCCATTACAAGTTACAAGTCACTAATTTCAAGACTTGAGTAAAAGTCTTAAAGTATCCAATTATTCAATAAACAGAAACACCAAGAAAAAGTAACTAGAAACTCTTCATTTATTAGGTTGTATTTCCCAATACCTCATTTTCAGGTATTGTTCAGCTCATAAATATCACCCAGTACCTTCAGCACCCTGCAGATGGCAAAATTGTCTCATCCGCACAAGAAATTAACCGCGGTAATTGCTCAACTCGATCAGAATGTTTAACAAAGGTAGAATCTCACATATAAAGCAAACTTCAGTACACTAGGCCTTGTTCGGGTTTTGAACCCGGCCCCTGAATGGTAGTTATTATGTTTTTTACATTATATTGAGTTTTGCAAAGCCCAGTAACACTGCATCTAATGCCCAATGATGCACTTTTGACTAGAGTCTTGGCCTTTATTAAAAGCTTTTCTATGTTTCTGCACATTACTGAACAAAAAACTCGCAGGAGCCGTGCTTGCTCTTCTGTCTGGAGATGAAAGGCTTTCACCTCTTTTGTCTGATGTTTTACCAGCACACACTTCTTCAAGAGCCAGAGAGCTCGCTTCTCTTTCACTACTTCACGTTTATTAAAGCCGTACGCTGCATCTCGCAGGATGTTTGTCTGAGCAAATCCAGAAAGGCTGCAGCTGCGTCTTGTGCATTTTCCAGGAAAAACCTCGCAGTCGTTCTGATTAATCTGCAGAGATGAAGCGCTTCCATTTCTAGATGAAATGAAGAGAATGGTTCCCTGTGCAGCCATCACTGCGATTTCCCTGCGCTGCAGTTTCTGCTCAAGTGCTTGGAATGGGAAACAAACCGAAGTCGCTGTCATTTTTAGTTTAGCTACGTCTCGATATCATGTCACTAATAGAAGATAGTGACAAATTTTAGTTTCCAAGTACACTGGAATTCAATAGACTCTAAACTGAAATGGATCAAATTACTCGGGAATCTAAAACTATTCTGTTGCTGCTACAGACAAGGTTTAGCTCATTCTGGCAAGGACTCACATTTTGAAAACTGAGTAATAAATGCCACTAAATGGTTAATTTGATGAGCTAAATTACATTTTGGCATGTCCATGTGGGTTAAAATCCCAAAAGCAGAAATACTCGACAGTAATGCACTGTTAGTTGCTTCACATCAGACTGCCGGCTTAATAGCGAATTGTAATGATGGCGCTAGCAGTTGTTAGCTTTATATGGTCTCAGAAGAGGTTTGTGATGTCTGTGTCATGGCTGACGCTTGATATCTCTGACCTTGAAGATGAAGAGCCTGCGCCATCATTAGTCAGGTGCACTCATCAATGATAATAAGTGTCAGGTGTTCCATTAGCCGAATGGTCGCTCTGTCCGAGGACCGTACACTGGCTTTAGGCTTTAGGTCGATGGGGATTGACACAAAGACAACAAGGTCCAGCAGTGTCTTACACTTCTTTTCTGTGTTTTTGCAGTTATATATTGTCCTGCCCAGTCAGAATTTTCTTACCCTGCTCTCCTCCGTTTCCCACTGACCTGTTCTTTGAAGTTCTGCCCAGTGCCGATGGGAGACCTAGTGACATGCTGATACTACCTTTGTTTGATTTCTTGATCTCAACATAGAACCACCGGTTTTGTTCTTTAGGTTCACCAGAATTATGTTTTGGGGTTTTTTGGAATATTTTTTTCCATTCTGGATCCATTCTGGGTCCACAGATTGGTGTGAAGAGGGTTCTGGAATTTAATAAATTTACATTGTGTTGCTAAATAATTTATTTTTTATATTATTTATTTGTTATAAAGTTTATTTTTTGCATCTTACTCTCGTTCCTCTTTTTTTTCCTCACTCTCTTTTTTTGCTTACTTTTTTTTTCTTCATTAATTTTTTTTTCAAATCTCTCCTCACATTCTTTTACTCTGTTCTTTTATTTGTCTATTTCATTGTTTTTGCTTTCAATCTGTCATTACCTTGGTCATTTATCTTTCTCTCTTAATCTTGCATTCAATCCCTCTCATTCACCAACAATCTCACTCTTCTCCCTTTTTTTGTTTTTCTCTTTCCCCTAGTCTCATCTCCTTCCGCTCAAATATTTCATTTTCCTTCTTTCTATCAGCTATCTCAGTGTGGGTAAAGAAAACTGGTGTGGTGTTTTGTCATGCTAGACTTTTACATTTGTAATTTTTAAACAACACTTGTTGAACACCTGCAGTGTTTGGGCCAAGATGTGGAAAACAATCCCTACTCTCAAATCGACTCTGGTCTAGAACAGAGAAACACAAGCCCAGTTATTGCAGCGGTCTTAATGATCGAGGATTGATGCTGTGTTATTACACTTTCTGTCTTGTGGAATATTTGGATCTCTCAGCTCAGAATTGCTTCACCTCTGAAACCTTTTTCTAGCTTCTATTCGTATTAACCTTGTTTTAATTCTTCTATACAAACACCAAAATCCTCAGAGATTTGCACTTTTCGATCAACTTTACAACTGGGTTTCAATTCTGCAGATGGATGTTTTGAAGCATGGCCTCAGAAGCTCCATTACACGTTGCTATAAGGTGAAGTTTTGATTTCTCACTGGAAAATAAAGGCCATTTATGTCAGCCAAGCAAGAACAAGACTATATTAGGTTTTTCTATTTGATTTATCTCTATTGTTTTCTTCTTTACTCTTTTTTTTATTTTTTTTTATTTAAGCTGTTTTGTCATTTGACATCTGTTTCTATTGGATTCACTTTGTGTTTTTCTCCCTCCATACACAACATCAAATTTTAGCCTTTGGAAGTTATGTTTTAGACATGTTAGGCTTTTGGAATCTAACAACGTTGGATATTAAAGAAATTCACACTGTTTCTCATAAATACATCTAAACAGTGTTAATTACCGTACTCTGTGCAGCTATATAGATTTGTTTATACATTAAAAAAAAATACACTTGTTAAAAAATAAAAGAGTAAGGCGAGAAAGAAATTGTTAATGGTATGGTAGATTGCCTTGTATCCATATTTGTCAACTTTATTTGACAATTCTACAAATAAAAAATAAAAAAGTGTTTTGAACAAAACAGAAAATTGAAATGCAAAAAATCGAAAATTGAAATGTAAAGTGTGTTCCACAGTCAATAAAACGTTAAAATAGAACAACATCAATAATGTGTAAAACGATGGCACAAGCGTTGTTTTTCCATCACTTTTCCTTTCTTCTCTCCCAGCATCCCTCTCTCCAACTCCCTCAGCCACTCGCAGGCCAGATGGCTCGATCATCTGCGCTTTCTTCTCGACTACATATTAATGTGTGTGTTTCCTGTGTCATCTCTAATACCTGCTTGCGTTTTTATCAGTTGTGAGTTGGAGGAAAAGCACTGGGTGGAAACACAATAGAGATGTGTTTAAAGAATGGCTGACTGTGGTTTCCCTTTTCTCTGACTTCTGTCACAAAACACTGTTCGGAATCTGGAATTTGATTGGAACGTGCAAATCCCAGGAAAATCAGTATTTTTTGCATACTCTTATAACCCATTAGTATAAATAATACATAAAATAGTGGGCAAATAGTAATGATGGGGTTCGAGCCTTTTATGAAGTACAGTGTGGTGAAAAACAAAGATGACGGGCAAATTTGTGAAGCCTTCCTTTTTTTTCACGCTCTCATTCTCTCTTTGATTATTGAAAACTTTTTGTTTTTTCTAGCTGTAAAAGCAGTGTTATAGCAAATGTATTCAATAATTATTAGTTAAAAGTCCAGAAGGTTGGAACCAATTATGTAAAATAGAATAATAATAATTAATTTAATTTATTTGGCGCCACTCGAGACCCATAAGGTCTCAAACACCGATTGCCCGGCACAGCAGAGGCAGCCAATCTGCGCCAGCATTCACTCTGATTCAGGCATGCACATCACATACTTGAATGCTCATGTTTTTTACGGACTTTGGGGGAAACCGGAGCTACCGGAGTAAACCCGCACAAGCATGGGGAGAACATGAAAACTCCACACAGAAAGGCTCCGGCCGGTCTCAAATTCACACCACGAGTCACAATCGGAACCTTCTTGCTGTGAGGCGACAGCGCCTCACAACTGCGCCACCGTGCCACCTATATACTATAAACTATATACATATACTGTAACGGTTGAAAAATAATAACACTTCGCCCACCGGCCTCTGGCTTTCCGAGGCGTCCTCATTAGATTATCTCACTTTTGTGATTGCAAAGAAGACCGGTAGTATGGCAGCTCATTTTGAAGGTGGCATTACTCCTATCGCGGGCCTCATTGAAACGAGTCGGGACCTAGAGGGGTTCTCTGCAGATCCTCAGTGCTTAACCTTTGTTCTTGGTGACTCACACAAAGAGATGCAGGCATGGTTACGTACCCAAAGTGCCCACTACCCCGTTCGGGGATCAAGTAGTGACGTTGCAGGCCCTTCCCCACAAGGGATCAAGACCTGGCCTGTCATCGGTTGTGTCCAGTGCGTGCTATTCGCATCTACTGGCAACTAACTGAAAGCTTCAAACACTCGCAACAGCTCTTTGTCTGCTATGGCGGTTGGCAGAAGGAGAATGCCGCCACCAAGCAGAGACTCTCGCGTTGGATGGTTGAAGCGATTAGGATTGCTCATCACGTTCGTAAGTTGCCTTGCCCGTAGAGGCGAGAGCTCACTCCACCAGCAGTATGGCCTCATCGTACATCCGGTTCTACGAATTGGATAAGTCCTCGGTATCCATGCAGATACTCTCTACAGGGGAGGGTAATACCGACACAATGTAGGCCTTTGTATGAGGTGAAGCATCGGCCGTTCATCTGATATTTTTTTCTGTATTAACTGAAAATTGGTTTGTTTGATAGTTTAGGCCAATAGACATTGGCATGATAAGTAAATATATCATACACTTATTTTATTGGTCTTGAACGTCAGATTGCAATGATATATTCCAAGACTGGACAGTTTCAGAAATATGATGGTAAACATTTTTTTCCTTAAACTCTTTTCCATCTACAGGTAATGATAATAATAAAATTATGGACTGTGAAAATTAAAGAACGAATAGAACAGGGGTTAGTGTTCGTGCCAAACACGAACAATAACAATAATCCACTTTTTGAATAGAATAGCAAAAAGGATTGTTTCTTCAACTCTTTATTAAGGTCTTTGTTGTTAGACGTTTTATGTTCATCACTATGTATTTAATATTTGATAAATTTTCTTCTAAATTATTGAAAAGCCTTTTTTAATTACAAGCACAAATTATTCTATAGCACATGACATATGCAAAACACTGTCATGGTTGCACTGTCGATGCATTTCCTTTTTTTTAATAGCGTTTAAACTATGCAATCAATAAATAATATGTTTATAAGTGAATGCGGAAAGCTTGTGAGGAAGAGGAGTTCATTACAGTGAGTTAATGAGAGCCGCTTCTTGTGACACAAAAATAAAGATCAGTTGTGGTGACATGCTCCGTGTTTCTGATGTCGGCCCCCCGGAAATCTGCTCGGAGCCCGAGCCAGTGTGGCATAAACAAATGTTGGTGTTTTTTTCCTTCTGTCGTGCTGGTGCTGACATTTTTAGCTCAATTAGCACATTTAGTTCTTCGGCTAAACACGCATCTTACAGCATGGTGATGCAGAGAACTCCAATCAGAAGTTATGCGCAGTGGGCTTTGTACTGTATATTCATATGAGATTTTTGCGAGGAAAAGCAATTTTCTTTCAAAATACTTAACCACAATTTAACACTTTTTTTGTAGTAAAACAATACTTTAACAGTCCACTGCTTCTTAAGAATTTAAATTAATATTACTCTTACTGTGCTGACTGTAAATAAGCGTCCTATTTGACACCAGAACACTAAACCGAAACCTAAAAAGATTCTCTTTCTCTGTATAATTTGTCATTAATAGTGTTTTTTTCACCCATGTCCAAAGTTTTTATATTCCTCCATCCGTGTATTGTAGTGTGTATTATACATGTACATTTTATATTTATACATTTTATTTTCCTTCATGTGTGTATTATAGCGCAGACGCAGTGCTCCTCTGGTCCTGAAAGTTCTAGAAACATCTGAGAGTGACTCATCACATAATCAGAATCATTTAAACTACAGTAGTGCTTGCTGTTGTCAAGATCCTTTCATTTCTGTACTCTTCTATTTCTGTAAGTAAAAATAATTTTCTTTGTGAATTTCCAAATGTATTAATGTGATCATATACAACAGGCATTTGTAAACCACACGCGGCCCATTAAACGTTTTAATCCGTCCAGCTGTATATGTACTAAGATTTATACCTCAGGAGGATTTGTCAATGGATTACGATGCCAAATATAAGTCATTCAGAGTTCTGTATATAAAAAGTGGATTTAGGGGAGAGAAGATGAAGTCAGAGGTCAAGCTTAAGATAAGTTTGCCCTTTAACCAGCACTAGATCAATTTATTTCTTCTTGTGATGCATCTCACACTATATCCTCATCACAAAGAACCAAATATTCAAAGCAACAAAAATGTGTCAGATTTAGCTATTCACTGTTAAATATGCAAAGATATTCATGTAGATTTCACACCTGCAAAAACCCCTGTGCCAAAAGAAACAAGAGAACACAGAGACACAAACCAGGTCCTCACCCAAAAAACACTGCTTACGGAATACACAATGTGCTCGAGACTATTTGATCTGTTTTCACGGCGTCAGAGATCATTTTTAAAGATGTTTATGAATATGGAAATATAGCATTGCATATTCTCTTAGAACTTCTAGTGCAGGCTTCCTTCGTCTCAGATGCTATTGACATCAAACATTGTAGACAAAATTAATCGTATATTGATGAATTGTGTTAAATACGTAAAAGAGAAATATATAGTTCTTTGTAGACTATTAAAAAACAGACTATTTTAAAATAATCTCTTGATAGTGAAAGTTTGCTCTTTTTAATAAAAATTCTAATAAAAGGATATAATCCACTCATTCACTAATAAATATGAAATTATTGTGGAAGCAGGTATGACAAAAACTAGCTAATCTATTATCAATCTGTTTTTCATTAGTCTGGATTCCAAAGGTGATCAAGTTTAGCTGATGATGATGTTGCTTAAACAGAAACAAATTTCCAGACGAAATCCCAATCTTTTTTTAGTAAAACAATCATTTGTGCAGATTTTTCCCATGGGCCCCTGCAATGCGTCGTGGGTGTTACAGCCCAAGTCATAATGAACCATGACTTCAGCAAATGACCTTATCAAGCCTGTCTCTGCAACCACTGCTGATGAAGCCACAAGCCCCCCTAATCCTCGCTGACCACTAATTAATCCCCTTGGTGGGAGGATTATGGGTAGTAAGGTGTAGGTTTAGATTCGCAAAGCTTCCAAATTAAGATCAGACCTTCTGACCTCAGCTACCCGAACTGCTTGCTAGTTAGGAAGTTTGCCATGAACATTAATTGACGGTTTGTTTTTCTCTGCCTCAGTTCACATCAAACTTTCATTAGATGTGACTGGCTAACGAAGGCAGCGCAAATGCCAGTCGACCCGTGTGGTTTAAAAATGGCATACCCACTGTTTGTGTAGATGAACTTTACATACTTTTCATGTGTGTGTGTGAGCTGCAGCTAAAACTTGAAGTCAGCCAAAGCTAAAAAATGACCAATCATCTGGGACTCACCTATGAAATTAGGTGACATTCCAAATCCTTAGGCTCCACAATGACATTAGCCACCCTTTTGTAACTATTACAGCTTCAACTCTTCTATAATGAGGCAATTGTGGCCTACTCTTCTATTGGCAGTCTTTGTCTTGTGATGAGAATTTAAACTTGTAGGTTTCAGCTTCAAAACCGGACAGGTAGTTTCTACAACACTAACCCCCGTAAACCCTTTACTTTGTGTTAAATTAAGTGCAGAACACCAATTCCAGTTTGGATTCAAACAAACTAGGCCACTTTCCATCACTTTACTTTCATGAAGTCTGTACACAAGGTTTGCAAGAGGGTTTATGGGAAACTTTGATCATTCTTCCAATCCCCAAACTCATTGAGCTTGATGTTGGTTGAGAAGAACTGGTTCTTAGTCTTGGTTCTAAACTGTGTCAATTTTCTTCAGTCTGGTTTCATCTAGACAGATGAAGATACCTTTGTCTTTTTAAACCTTGTATTGCGCAATGGTTTATTGCCATGTTGGAAGAAGAATGCACCAGCTCCCACAAAGTTAAAGATGCAAACAGTTCCCACAAAGTTAAGGGCATGAAAGCTTCCAAAAAGTCTTGGTCTGTGGAAGCGTTTAGTGTTGCTTTTAGTGGAACTAATGGACCATCTCCTGGTAAACAACCCTACACCATAATATCCCAATTGGTACAATTGGCATGTGTGTGAATGCTATTGTGTTTCTGTGAGGTGGCCTTGAGTGTTGTGAAAGGCGCCAATAAATAAAAAATTGAAGGTATTATTATTATTATTATTATTATTATTCAGCAAGCTTTACATTAGGAAGTCAACACAAGTATTGTACAATTACAAGTATTATTCTCTTGACAACCATTACGTCCAGGCTTGTCCATCAGATTTCTAGATGGAGAAACGTGTCAGATGGAAAAAAAAATATTGATTTTGTTTCTGTTTTCTAGCGGTGGTCTACTGCTTTACACTTTTACTATGGCTTGGATGCTGTTCCTTGGCTATTGGGAACCCATTTATACTCACTGAGCACTGTTCTTAAGCAAAGCTGAAGGCCACAGTTTGGAGATCCGTACTTGACGAACTACAGAACATTTGCCAACACTATGCACTATGTGCCTTAGCTTTCACTGAACCTTCTCCTTCATGTTCCGTGTCCAGTTTCCATCCAGCTGTTGATTCATGCAGTCTATGCTTTTAGAATGCTCATGACTGTGGTATAATCGAAAAGTGTGGACATTTTAATTTGTTTTGTCGCAGAAGTGACATCCTATCACACTTCCACATTGCAATTCAGAGTTCCTGAGAGCGACCCGTACTTTCCTAGATGTTTGTAAAAAGAATGTGGTTGATATAATGAACCTGTCGGCATGGAAGTGAATGGAACACCTGGTTTCGATTTATTGGGTGGGTGAGCAAATGCTTTTCGCATTTGTAAATATAGATGTTCTGAGATATCAAGACATTATTGCAGCCCATCCAAACCATAGGAGAGGGCAAAAAGCTCCCTCACACTAAAGATGAAGCAAAGAAATCTGATGAGTCCTTCAAGAAGGCTTTTATTGACGTTTAAGATGACTTTTTTGACACGTTTTTGATGACGTATTTTAAGACGTTGCCGATATGAGTCATCATGAGCATATGAGTCATTTCCAGTGTATAAATATATTACAAGTATAACTATTACAGTTATATAACAGATTTGTCCGTAATGCTAATAAAAATTCAGTTAGTTGATTAATATTTTTCATCATTGTATATTTGACAATAAGTATCGAACCAAATAGTAAACTCATAGCGCAGTTTTAAATCAATGGCACACTGATGTGAATTTTGTTGAGAGACATGTTAGACAAAACTGTATTGCCAGTTACAGGGCAGAGACCACTCGTCCTCCCACCACAAGGAAGTGGTTCTTCTGTATATATCTTGTGAATTTGAACATGTCTGCAATAAAATCCACCTCTCATTTCATAGTTAACAGCAGGAGCCATTTCTCAGTCTAATAATACTCTACACGCCAGAAATAAAACCCTGTGGAGAATCCATTCAAAGCAGTGCTATATCCATCATGATTACTCACTGTCACTTCTGTGTCAATCTCAGCGGGGATTTGTGTTGATTATGATACAAGCAATACCACAATTCTTTGGTCGCTCCTGTAACCTGGGCAGTTATTATTAGAGTTTTATTATTACTTTTTAAGTGGCATGACTTCAGAATGACATCCACAATCTGGATGTAGCTTATCAAGATATAGTCTCTCTCTCTCTCTCTCTCTCTCTCTCTCTCTCTCTCTCTCTCTCTCTCTCTCTCTCTCTCTCTCTTCTCACTTCCTTCCTTTTTCTCACACAATCTAATTCTCTCCGCCTTGTTTCCTGCCTTTCTTTCACTCCTCTCTCTCTTTGACTCACCCTTTTTTCTAATTCTTCCTTCCTCAGTCTCCATCTATTTGTCTCTTTACTTCATATCTCTCTCCTCCTTATTTTCTCTCTCCCTTTCTCAACATCATTTCCTCACTATCTTCCTTCATTTCTCTGTCCTCTTATTTTAACTCCTTACTTTTTCCAATTTACAACCATTAATAACAGCAATATTAAGCTGCATGATTTTTTTAATTACATATTTTTCATTTCTTATAACTACCAAGCAAGAATAAATGCTTATAATGCAGCAGTACAAACTTGTTTGTAACAGTTTAATAAATGAACTGAACTAAATGATTGAATGCCTGTTAATGTTTGCATTTGTTAATGACAATAGCAAGAATTTGTCCTGCAGAACCAACATTTGCCTATTAGGATTTGTGATTTGACCAGTTTTCATTAGTCTAAAGCAAAAATCACTACAGCTATTTTTTTCAGCCTGCTATTTGATCGATTGAAACAGTCTTGAAACAGAAAAATGATTCTTCAAGTTTTTTCTTTCTTGTAATTTAGGTGAGAGAAGCAATGTCTTTATGATTTGTTGCTTCTACTTAAAAACATGATTATGTTTAATGAGAAATGTTGGTGTAGGAGCCAAATGAGGTTGATTCCGTCTCTGAGGAGCAGCTTTTGAGTTTAGGGGGAGGCAGTTAAGCTAAAATTCATCACCTCTTGGAAATTAGAGCATATTTTTGTAACAGCTTCTAAATCTGAAAGTTGTACTGGATAATTGTGGCCATCTGAAGTGTGGAACAGCTGTGATTCTAGCATCCTCAATTGCAATGCAGTGATTAACCAACAAGGAGCATTTTAAATGTATTGAAACAATTCATTTTAATTTTATTCATCTGATCCTAAAAATCCTTTGGGAATTGAGTTGTGTTCAGAACAGATCCAATGTCTCGGTTGAAAACGTGTCTCAAGCATCACAAATTATATGGTTAGATGAGTAATTTGTTTAACCATTAGTGTGACGTTTTCGGTTTACGTTTAACCTGTTATTTGACTAATATAGCAGCCGTTTTCACTGTGCGCTTGTAGTTCATCAAAGATTATGGTGGTTTTATGTGCTGTGATTTCCCATTGTTGTAATCTTCTTTAATGCAGAGGTTGCAGATACGCTCCTTAGTGCTTATTTAGCAGAGATCTTGAGAAAAGATTTTATGTTGTTGTTATAATAAAAGAAACGGTTATTGTCCTTCCCACTCGCCACATTTGAAATAAAAATGTAACATTGATCTTTATGAATACATATGTTCTCCGTTCTTGCGTGGATTTTCTCTGGGTCTCCCGTTGTCACCCACAGTTCAAAAGCATGCGTTTCAGATGAATTGGCGTTAGGAAAATTGCTCATAAGGGGGTATTTGTATGAATTATTGTGACTGTGTACCATTCTGCGACTGGTTGAATACCAATCCTGTGTCTTTGGGCCCAGAAAATGGGTGTTTGGATACAAAAATGTGTGTCTTTGGGCCCAGAGTTGCTGGGATTTGTAAACTTGTGAGGAAAATCCAGTCTGCAAAGTTGTCTTGGTAAAGAAATAACATTTTTGGCAACTTTAATATCTAAACAATATTAGTCTATTATATAAATAATACTACCAATATTAGTGGCATTTTATAGTATGTTTTTACTGTCTATAATTCCAATCTAGAGTGCAACTGCTATGTGCTGGTGTGGTTGCTAGGAAGATTTCATCAGGTGTCTATAGCATGCTTCAATTCATTGCATTTCTGTGCGGTTAGCCATGATTGCTAGGGCATTTTCAAGTTGTTTCTTCATGACTTTATAAGCCTGACCTTTTATTCATGATTGTTGGATGTCACCAATCTTATCACCTTGAGACATGCCCTGACCTCTGATATATATATATATATATATATATATATATATATATATATATATATATATGCTTACTTGCTAGCAGTTTTAATCTACCTTGCTATTCAGTGTACATGAATACATGATTGTAGAATTGTTCATTTTATGCTGGTGCGTGATGTTCCTGAATAATTATGGATTCATTTTCACGCTTAACCATTTGAGCCAATGATTACAGATGTGCACTTCTTTTGTTATACTCAGAAAACTGATCGTTAGCACGTCATAAGCACTTTTTTTTGGATAATTATATCTGACAGACGTATAATGATACTGTATGTGTTCCGTAAGGTGTGCTGTTTATTGATGAGTTTAATGAGATGTTGCCGTTGCCTAACAACAGCTAAATGGTGCATGTTGAATCATTGATGCATCAACTGAAGAGCTGTGGATGCTACAGAGGAACCAAGCAGGTTTCTGGTCCTCTTAAAATCAAAACAGCATCTGTTGAAAGTAAAAGTTAGTGTTTTGAAATGAGCAGTTACTGTTCAGTGTGCTGCATCTGTGATTTCATGACGTAGATTCTCTTTCCTTCTGCTCTCTCATCCAGCTGCTCGCTCTCCAGGTTGGCTCACCGGCTCGGCATTTGTGCATGGAAGAAAACGACTATTCAGCTTAAGTTGACAGTATAACACACAAAAAAGCATGCAGTCACTTCTAACCTGAATAAACTTTACCAAATGAGGATGGTAAAATTATGCTTTTGTGATTTAGTGGGTTAGTTGGTGTTGGAATAATAATAATAATAATACTAATACTACTACTACTAATAACAATAATAATAATTCATTTAATTTATTAGACGCCTTTCAAGACACTTAAGGTCACTTTACAATGGAGCACAACACACACACACACACACACACACACACACACACACACCATTTGCACGGCAGAATAGTGGCAGCTAAATGTGCCAGCCTCCACTCACATCCAGGCATCACAATTACAGACACACTCACAAACACGGACAAATATTTACTAACTTGGTTTTAAGGATCAGTTGTCTGCTAAACAGAAAAAGGTAAATTCACAACACTGAGGCAACCAGACCATGAAAAACTTTACTTCAAGAAATAAAATTGTACAGCTATAAATAAAAAAATTGTAAAATGATATAAAATAAAAAACAATCCCCTGCAATGTCAGATATATAGTATAGTAAACTGCGAAGTGCAAACATTGTTGATTAGAGCTGAAAAGAGCCTTCTCCTTCCATTCAAACATTCATTCACATCTGCCATTCCTTTTGACACCGTTTAACCTACTTTTTTGTTGGATAAATTTACCTAAAAACACACGTTTTTAAATGTTTTAAAGGTGGTTTTACCCATTTAATTTAATATTTACAAAATAGGCACAGTCTTTTTTTTTATTACAAGAATGCATGTCAATGACTCTTAGTAGTGTGAACAAGTAGATTTGAGATGACATATGCTTTGTAGCAAAATAGGATATTTCAGTTATTTTGCTAAGAATTGAGATGTGATTATGACTAGCAAATGTTTGTCTTCAGTAAAGAATGATGGATGATTCACACAGTTACACAGCTTGAGATTGTATTTATGAATCACATAAACTGTGTCCGGTATCCCAGATGGTGTAGTGACGTCTGGCGAGATGGTGTGTGCTTGCATTTTACATTTTATTTTATGACTGAACCTTTACTGCTGTACCAAATTACACTAAGACACCATCAGAAACGCACTAAAGCATACATAGCATCTCCCTGCAAAGCCCGTCTCATTGCAACATGTGCACATTTCAGGTCAAAATAGGAAATGAGTCTACAGTTAAAATATATCCCACTGTGTAGGATTTCATAAGAAGCATTTACAAAAATGCCTGATGAATCCCAGGTTTGCTGGGATAATACACTTTCATTTTAATTCGAGAGTTCAAATGGAGGTCAGTTCTAGCAGACGGAATCATCTTTTTCAGCATAGATTCTTCCAGTCAAAAAGAAAGAACAATTTCAGTCTTGAGCAGAATCAAGTGGAGACCTTCAATCACAACGCATCAGTATGTCCCTTTCTGTGCTAATGGCCATGATGTCTTTTATCTGGTCGGAGATGCTGAGCGTGGCTTTGAATAGAAGGTTTGAATTAGAGCTGCGTGTGCTGGTCTGACAAGAACTGATAACCCGGAGCTTCATCTTGAAGAGCGCAGTGGGGAGGAGCTTAATGGAATCCAACCAATACATCTCAGATGTGCTTTAGATCATTATCAAATCTCAACGTGCTTTGGAGAGTGATTTAAAACAATAATCAGGTTCCAAATTAAACTTTTACCAAAACATTTTGCCAGGTTGTCTACTCATGGTTTGGTAGACCGCACCACCTTTCTGTTAAATTTATTCCCAATTTTTTATGGAAGCAGCTCACTTTACTTTACAGATGTTCTTTTGATATTTTTTGTAATAGGATCAGGATTTGTAATATACATCCTGATTCCTTTACCCTGATTCTTTTAATTTTTTTCCGTTCTACTGAAGTCTGTTGGGTTTTATTTCGCTTTAGTGTTTACAGGCTTGAGATCAAAGTGGTTCTTAAACCCAAACTTGTACAAGTTCTTTAAATAACTTCAGAAATTGTGTTTGAAAAATGAAAAATTTTGTCTTTTTTTAAACCAAACCAGTTTTAGATAATTCTATGGATTCTTAGTTCAATATTCTGTTTTAAACATCAACTAATTACTGGTTAGAAGTCAACAAATAAGAAATGTACATGAGAATCAGAAATTCTGTTGTTTAAACAACTTGCTATAACTCTCTTAATATAAAATATGATAACCTTATGTACAGTTGAGGGCATAATTAGTATCCCCCCCCCACGCACACACACACACACACACACACACTACCAAAGAGCAATTAAAACTGTAAATTCTTTCTCTGTTTTTGACCTCCCTATTTATTATTTGTACCCCCCTTTCCCAACTGTTACACTGTGGGTTCTGTGTAGCACCAGTGTCCTAAAGAAAATGCTCTCATTTCACTCTGAATTGCTCTGCTGTGCTGTGTGTGGTTAAAATTACAATCAAATTTCTTTTGATCCTAAGTTTAAATCAAGTTTTAAGGTGACAGAGACTACCAAATAAACAAGGTAAATAAACAACAAAAGTAAAATACAATGTGCAATACGTATGTAGTGTTGTGTACCTAGAATGCAGCATTGTACCCATAGTAATATGAAACTTTAATATGCACTTAATAATTCAAACGTTTTTGCATATTGTAAAAAAATGCAAATATTTGTATGATATGCAAAAAATATGCATTTATGTGTTCTTAACAATTGCTTTTTAAGATTTTAAAAGCATTTTCTGTCCATACTTATAAGAAAAAGGAATGCTGAAAAGCTTGTTCATGAAAAAAAGGAACTATAACAACATTATTCTCTTTACTTAATGCTAATTTCACTCGAATTGCACATCAATTTTACTTCCAACAACGATGTTGAATTTAGGCTCATTTTCCATTGCCTGATTTTCTTATTTCTTTATCATTGCTTTTGTGAAAATGTTTGTGGAAAATAATTTAGTGACTCACAGAAAATACCAACATTGCCTTGAGATGAAAATATAAATGCTTTTAAGAAAGAGTGGCTAAAAAGCAGTGCATTTTTATTTAGAAAAATGTAGACAGACCAAAGCAAGTAAGGTGGATAAGTACAAAGATAGTTTGACGTGATTGACACGAGTGGCTGAAATTGTAAACCTTCGACCACTTTTCTCAATTGTGTGATGCTCCACTTTCATGAAGACTCTGGCAGATAAACCGCTGGACATGTCAGAAATGTTTCAGATTATTTCAGCTTTTTTTCTTTGGATCTTTAAGTCAGTCATGCCAGGTCATGGAATGATGTCTCTGACCGAGTGTGATCCCCCAGTGGAAAACAACACAGACGTGTCGAATGGATCTTGTTCATTGACCTTGTGCACGCAGAGAAAGGTTTGCATCGCCGGTCCAGTGAATGAACTCACCACACACCTGCAGCTTTCTGCTCGGTAAAGCTGTTTTAGAAACCGTGTTCAATATCTTCACCCGCTGTGATATGATGATTATCATCCTAGATTGAGGAAACCAAGGTCAGTACGTTTACTTTGCTTACTGGGGAATTTTTCATTACTACAGTTATAAATTAATGTGTGAGCTGGCTGATTGACCCATATTTTTAATGAACCAAATTAAGAATCTTGAACAATATGATCAGTCATTCCACAGAGTGACATGAAGTCTAAAATATGTGTTTTATGTCAGTTAAGATTTTTTTAGCACCTTGAGCCACAATTGTGTCCAAATGATGAGCTCTTTGGTGTTCTGATATCTGATTTAAAAAATATTACCATTGATCCCAATTTTTGTGGTAAAGCTCTTTATCAGTTTTTTTGTTTTTATTAGGTTTAATTAGGTCTCTCTCTCTCTCTCTCACACACACACACACACACAAACAATTTTTATATATATACATACACACATGTATAGAAAGAATAATTAAATATTGCAAAAATAATGTTTCATAAAATTCCATGGCACAGGCCTTCTGGTTTCCATCGAGTGTTTGGTTACAGAGACAGACCAGCGCAGTCCTAATTATCATTACACACAGCATGGGCGCTTTGCTCACGCTGGCTGACATTTTGATTCAGGAGCGTGAGAAGGAAAGCAATCAGCGACCAACCTCGAGCATCCAGCCGCGTTCACCATCCGTTTGAGACATGTTTACACTGCCGCTTCCTTTTCCACCTACATAAACAAGGACGCTTTTTCGGCTTTTCTGTTTACTTTTTACCAAAAGTAGGATTCTGTTCCTTCTTGATCATGATTAGTCCTTAGAAATGCGACTGTTTATATAACGCAGGTGTTTTTTTAAACCTTTGAAATCCAGGAAACAAATTAAATTGGGCCTGGAGATGTCGTAATAACTCATGCATCTTAGATCCTCGTAGATTGCCTCCATTTGATGTAAGCCCGAGGCCTTTGAGCTTGATATCGGCTTTGTTGAATAATGGAGAAAAATAGTTCCCCTGGGAGAATTTGACAAATATTTGTTTGCTCGAGGGATAATGTGCGGAATCCACCTCCGTAGCCGTTTGTCTTACTAAAGCTTAGATTGTTTTTTCAGCTCAAACAACCAGGTTGTTATAATACAACACTTGCATGCTTTTAAACTGGGATTTGTCTCTTTTATATTTATATATTTACATACTGTAGTGTTTTTTTTTTATTGCATTTGTATTTACCAAATGAAAAAATACACTATTTGTGATGAATAGCATCTTGAACATCAAGCCTTCGACAGTGGTGAAAGTAAAGACTGTTTTCAAAGTCCATTTTTAGACTTGAATGTATCTTCTGATAATTTAAATGGATTCTAAGAATAGAGGAATTTCTTCATGCGTTTGCTGTGCAGGAAATAGGTAAGAGGCATTACCTATGAGAGAAAAGGGCAAATAACACTGTTGTCTGATGGAAAAGAGCAGCTCAGGATATGAGTCTGAGCAGGTCCACGGGTCAATATTGCAACGATGCTGCGTCTCAAGATCTAGAGATTTTGCTGTATTTGTTGTGTTAAATGAGTCAGGGATTGGTTTAATAGGACAACAGAAAACCTTAAAACACTTGCTTCATTAAAGATGCTTTTTCTCCTAATTATAGTGGAGCAGCCATTCGTTAAAAACCAAAGACCACCACTTTACCATGGCAATCTCCACAGACAGGCTTACGCGACACCCTAAATGGCTGAGTCCCATCAGCAAACATATGGCACATGTTCCCTGAGGTGCACATCCAACCGAGCCTCACGTTTCATTACCGCCAAAACAGATCTGAAGTCAGCCATTGTGAGGCTGCAGTCCGATTTTAGCATGTAAACTGCAATGAAGTGCTTCCACTCCGCTCCTTGTGGAATTTGTGCTTCTATTCAGGCCTGTCACTGAGAGATGGGGACGTAGCTTCTGCAAAATCAGTCTGAAGATTGTGAGTGGGATAAATGTTTGACAGATGTCTGGTATTAAAAGAGCGCAGACAGGCGGTGAGACCATCGGGCCGGTCCTGACTGCAAATGATAAGAACATTGGCCAACATGATGTCAGAGCCTGTCAGTCTGAGGGTCACGAAATGGGAGAAGGAGAGCGAGATTTGTTTTACTTGATTGGCAGCATTCTTTCAGATTGGTTTTGGACCTAAAACGGCTAATTTTATAAAACATGCCCAGTTTTGCTGTTGCCCGGTTTTGTGAGATATGTTAATCACTGCTACTTGTTGTTTTAGCTTAAATGAGTAGCTTCTTGGTCCTTCGTGTTGATGCTACTGGACCATAATATAAATAAAAAGACAAGCTTTGATACTATGATAGATTCACAGTGCATGAATCTGCTTAAATATGAAATTGTAAGTCTCTTAGTATGAAATATGAGGAATGCAAAAATGTCATTATTACTATTTGCTTTCAGTTCTTTCAAATAAAAAACAAACTGTGACCTTCAAATAGGAGTGTGGTTGGGAGGGGCATGACTATTATAATTAGTGATAATACTGTATGTGAATTTTACATGTGACTTATCAATTTCACTGAACAGCACTCAAAAAGAAGTAAAAAAAAAAGAGAGAAAAGAAGATATGATGAAATGTGCCTGTGTGGTTTCTAGCATCCTCTTATTTTGTGCCACACACACAGCCTAAAATGCATTAAACAATAATAAAAAAATACCCCCAAATACATTAAAATTCATGGGTTCAATTCCCAGAAAGCGCATAAAGATTTTACAAGGTTAAATGTTAATGCATTATAAGTCGCTTTCGATTGAAGAGTCTGCTTTTATAAATGCATGAGTGTGAAATACATATTGAAAAGCTCTTTCAAATAAGCGCTAATTAATTTAAATGATGCAAAACATGACAAAAAAGTAGCTTTGCACTCCAGCCTCTTTGTCCTCTCTGTGGTTTCTAGGAACAATGATTTTCTGTGGCACTCAGACCCATCTGTCTGTCTCAATGGCGATGACGTGACATCCTGCTCTGTGTCCCTACAGCAGACTAATGGAAGCAGTGTTTCTGTATGCATCACATGCATTACTGCAGTAAGAGAACATTAGTATTCATCCTGCTGCAACAGGGTAAACTGATAAGAGACGGTGTTTTTGGAATGCTGTTTTAAAGTGTTTCAATGCTGATGCCTCTGGAACTTACAGTAAAGACAGATTTCCTTGAGCAGGAAAACATGAATCTTTAGTTGGTCCTTTCTCTTATATAACTAGAATGTCTGAAACATGACGGTCTTGGATGCTTCTGATGTGTCCTTTTGTGTGCATGTTTACTGGTTTTGCTTTAGTGTAGAGGTGTAAAGAGTACCTAAAAGCCATACATTACTGAAAATTACAAAGCTGTACATTACAAGTTACAATTGAAATAGAATAACACCTCAATGTTTCAAAATGGCAGAAAAAAAATATATAATTAAAAAAACAAAGCATCAGTCTCAGTCAAACTCAAATGAGCACAAAAGTGCAGTGTACTAATTCACGTTCACGGGATTTAGTTCATAAATAGCATTCAGTGCTTTCAATATCCTGCAGATGGGTATCGCCTTGTCTGCTCAGCAAGTTAACTGCGGTACAAAAAGATGCCAACTTATCTCAATGTAGTGAGTAACAGAAAGTGTTACGTATAAATGTAATAGAGTAAAGGGTATATTTAAAAAATGTAGTCAAGTGGAGTAAAAGTTGCTTATATTTTTAATACTGAGTACACGTACAAATTAGCCAAAAATACTTACGCCAACAAAGTCAGTTTTCTCAAGTACTTTACACCACTGCATTAGTAGTTATGAAAAGCAAGTGTTTTGCAATATTAAGAGAAGTTGCAGTTTTTTTACTCTGACTCTGTTGTTTAAGTCATAGAGTAGAAAGACACTAGTGCAGTCACAATCAACTTGTGCAGTCATCCCGAACTCTTTGTGTTTGCATCTGTGTTCATGTGTGAAAGCTGGAACATCAGTGAAAGGTCAAATGTGGCACACCAGGCCATTGCGTGATTCAAGGCTGTGACTACAACTCTAAATGTCCCTTCACTTTCAATTTACCACATTGTCACATAGAATAAAGGCTCTTATTGGGCTTGTGAAGCACAAACAACTGTGAGAATTCTTTGTCCTCCATCTCAGAAGAACATTCTGTTTTAGATGATTTAAGGTGAAGTACTGAGTGTGAGAAGTTTTGTATCATCTTGGGATATGTTATTTTATATTCTCTGTTTCCCAATAGAGAAAACCAGACGCTGAGTCTGATGACAACAACATGGTTTCAACTTGAAAACCTAGTCAGGTTCACCACATTTCTAAGAACCCAATGCATTTAAAAGCCATCACTCCTCATTCAGATATCCCAGTGTATGAGAAAGTGATGTTGATGTTGATAATGACCTAAAGGTGAAACGACAACTACACACTAAGGTTCAAATTGATAAACCTTAGCTGTTTAGCAGTAGGCTATGCTTGGGGAAGAGGGATGCAATAACTTGTTCTTGCATCCCTTGCATCATAGTATCTATCATAGTATCAAAACTTGTTCTCTTCCTCTGGGAATATGAGGAGTATAACCCAGCCATTGCAAGTCCAAATCTATGTCTGATAGGTTTCACTACTTCAAGTAGACACTGACCGCCACATGCTCCCCAGATCTGGAGTCTAGACACTGAACAATTAAACGTGGATAACATTTTAAGCTATTGTTGGTGTCTTGTCTGGTCTACAAGCTCAAATGGTGTGAAAAATTCATGTCGGACCAGAAGAAAGCTCTGGAAGAACTATTGTGTTGTCTCAAACTGCCTTTTTTCGCTTGTCAGTAAATGTCATCAAAGTCAATATCTAATTATCTTAATTGGGTTGATCCTGCTTTTTTTCCCATCTAAATGTACCTAAAATCCTAAAATAAAGCAAGAATCAAAACATGTAAAAGCATTTCACTCCTCCTTTTAGCTGTCTACCAATCCTTGTCATGCACTAAATGGAGAATATCTGTCGAGATTTTGTTTCAGGATGTTATGTCCACTGAAGTCAATGAACACAACATGCTTCTTGGGCCATATCTGACCACTTTTTTTACCCTTCACTTTTTTCCATTTAAATATAGAAAAAATATTTTATTTTTAACTTTTTGTAGATTAGTTGATTCTCTCGCATTTGGTAATGGGTTTTGAAACGTCCTGAATTTTGAAAGGTTCTACTCTTGGATCTATGTCTAACAGTACAGCTATCTATGATTTCAGAACAGCCATTTTTCTGCACATACTCTGCTCAAAACACTATCTGCTAAAACTTATGGACGCCTGAACTAAATAGTGGATGAGCAGGACTGTCTTGGCTTTCCAACTGAACGGTTTGCATGGGATTTACTCATGCACCTTTTGCTGTGTTTGTGTCTGTCAGGAGGAAAAGCCTTCAGCTGGAAGCAAAAGATGCTGGGAAGGCATCTTTTAAATGTTGCACTTTTAAGGATGCGCTGTCACACACAGGGATGTCACCTGTCCTTATGTGTGCTGGGAGAATGAAACCACTGAACCTTAAAAAGTAGTCCTGCTTTGAAGCAAAGATAAGCGATGCGCAGCAACCGGCTCTAGAGACACTTCAGGGGTCATACGGCAATACCTCTTTGTTTATTAATGTATTTCTAGGGGAGATGAAGTGTCATGCAAATCTTTTTACTAATTTGTCTGTTCTCATGTATAGTGGCAGAAAAAACTGATCGGGATCTCAGGGTGAGGGCTAGGGTCATCACTTCCACACGACGTCAAAATGTATGAAAACATTTAGACATTTAGCTTTATTCCTTACAGTACATATTAGGCAAAAAAAAAAAAAGTTAACTTTAAACTCATAACCACAGATAACAAAAACTAGTAGAATAAAAAAAATGTTAAATCAAAACAATTTTAACATACCCGTTTTTCAATATTTAGGAAAGTTTATATCCCTACTGTAATTGTATTAATGTGTTTGTGCTACCTGCTGGTTTGTTTGATATAACTCACCATGATGTCTTTTATTAACATTTTGGAAAGGAATGACATTAGTAATACAGTATATTAAAATGAAATGAAATCTCCATTAGGGTTTATTCTCAAGGGTTATAATTCTTCTGTGTTTACCACACATTATATGATAACTCAGATTACATTTTTTCTAAAGGCCACACACACACACACACACACACACACACACACACACACACACACACACACACACACACACACACACAGGCCCCACTATTGACTTACATGCAAAGCAAAACGTTCTCTATCTCCTCACTGTAACCCGAAGTATCAAAATATTCCCATTTCCCACCCCCTTTGCTCTAATTTTAACAAAAACTTAGTTATAAGTTCTGCCTTAAATGCACATCACCTCAAAAAGATCTTCAAAGTTGTACAAGTATACAACGGGGCCCCACTTTGTGCTACAAACTAGTATGCCGGGCCCAATTTTGTGCTAAATGCAGGAACAAACACACACACACACACACACACACACACACACACACACACACACACACACACACACACACACACACACACACAGACAGACACATTATAATGGCCCCACCAAAAAAGTGATGGGAAGAAAAGAAAAGTTGACGTTTGTGGGACAGTTTGATTTCCCTTCCATCTTTGACTTTAAAAGAATTGTCACACTCTGTTGCAGATCTGCTAGGTCTTTTTGTGCAAGTTGCTGTCTTGTTGTGCATGAAACAAACTGAGATGAGCATTTGTCAGGGCTCAAAAGCACAAATGTAAACTAGGTCTACGGGTAGAAAGTGAAACTTTCAAGAGAAGTTATTTGGATTGAAGGCTTTACCCTTGGAGCGTGAAACCCTGTTATTGCAATGCATCATGGGAACTGCTGCCACCCACGCTTTGTTGGGCGGTGTCAAATATAGAGAGATGTAGACACAAAAGGTCTCAGCAAGCTTTTGCTACATGTCTCAGCGTGACAATCACTTACTTAAAATTCTTGCCAATTTTTTCCCCAAATTTTTCTTATCACATTTTTACAGGCTTTTTGATATTAAACTCTTAATAGAATCTGTTGAGTTAGAAATAGGAATAAATGTAGGTTGGTACCAGAATAGTAAATATTAAATGTCTATAAATGTAAAGGTCATGGGTAATTCCTAGATCTCTCTTTTTATAGTCAAAGTCAACTCTGCCATACATACTGGACGTACAGAAAGTCGAAATTGCGTCTCTCTACTTGTCCCATACTCTTGACGTGAAAACAACAATTTAGCAAAATGTACAAAAAAGATGCCGAAATTAACACACTGCAGTGAATGTGTGCAAAAAAACAACACTGGTAGTGCTGTTATGTCGAGTGATAATAAGGATGATGTTTTACGTTTGTCTGGCTTGATGTATTGGGGATTTGAATCTGAATTCCAGTTTAATTTGATAGGAAGTAGTCTAGTAAAGTATTCTGAGCTGCATTTTATTTGATTAATGCTCATCTAAATCTGATGGATATTAACTTGAGAAATGATGTATGTGTTTACTGATTGACATTTCGATGAGAGCTAGGATGATTAATTACAGTATATCATACAGGAAAGGTCAACCATTTTGGACAAAAAACAGTGACTATTACTACAGCGTAAACTGATATGTTTCATATTTAAATTTAACCAACATTAAAAAATACGAAAAAAGCTTTCATCTTTTACATTTTTAAACACTGCCATGGCTCTGGAAAATACAAAACTACTCAGTTAAGCAGCATTAAACTGTTAATAACAAGCAAATAAGCATTTGCATTTTAGGATTAGTTTGAAGAAAATATTTTGCATTAAATATAGTTCAGCCTGGATTAAAACACACACGCACACACACACACACACACACACACACACTTTGCTGCTCAACATGGCATGAATAATTTACACACTGCTCCACTTTGATGTTCATCATTGGCAGCTGCAGATTTTCTCATCATGGACCCTAGAGAAGAGACTGGAAAGATGCAGCTGTTCCTGGATCAGCCTCAGTGTGCGGCAGTCAAACGCGCTGTCCTCTGTGCATGACACTGCAACCCCTGTCGACTCCAGTCTGAGCAAGAACTGCTCCACTTTGATTAGATTTGACCTCACTTCTCTGAGCAGCTCCTGAACACAAGATTAGACTAATGCATCTTGGGAATTCTGAGACAACTGTCACTTTTCTTTGGTTAGTAACCTTAGAGTTACTGCTTGATTTTCTCTCAGTAGAGCTGGAGTTAACAACACAAGAGTTGTGATTCGATAGTCACAAAATGAAGCATTGGTTCAACCTTTTTAGGCTGCCCACTGCTCCGGATTTGTGTGTGTTCACTTTACTGTGTATGTTGGTTAAATGCAGAATACATTTTTGATACGATCCCTAGTAGTCATATTGAGAATCACTTTCTTTCTTTCTTCTTAAAATGTTGCAATGTGATTCGCTTTGTGTTTGAAAAGTGCACATACACTGATGCCATAGTGGTCATAATAATTATCTTTTGGCTAATTATAATTTTGGCTAATAACTTGAACATAACTAGATTTCCTGTAGCGCTTTGCCTCTTCTTTTCACCTTCCCAGAGATAGAATGGCGCCTATCGTCTATTGTTAATAATCTTGGGATAGTGAATCTAAATCTTCTTCCTCTCCATTAGACCTTGTCAGTCTCTTTCAGTGACACGTTTTGGCCTCGGTTTTCGCCAGATTAAATTTATCTCACCTACAGAAAGTTATGTGACAGAGCGGAGACAAGTTTGTCAGCTGAAATTAGTTACTTGAATAGTTTGTTGGTAAATCAGTGTGTAAAATGTTTTTATGGTTGTATATTTGAGTAAGTGTTGAAAAAAGTTGTAAGTATGAATATTCAAGGCACAAGTAAAAACTGTGTTGTCTTTTATTTCCACTTTTTGTTTCTGAAACCATCATATTTTTTTCCCCGCTTTTCACTTTCAATCAGCATGCATGCATTCACACACCCACCCACCCACACACACACACACACACACACACACACACACACAGGCACGCAGTCACATTGAAATTAGGGGAATGAAAGGAGACACACAGGTGTATCTGACGCTGTGATTCATCTCACTCTTTACCTAAGGGATGCTTCAGCATGCACCACGTCTTCTTTCTATAATTTCTTTTGGGTTTCTTTCAATTTTTCACACTTAAAATAACTGACTTGAGTCAGCGAGTCATTATACAATCAAGCAAAGCAAAGAGCCACTATAAAAGAAAGTAGAGGAATCTTATTTAATCTTTGCAGTGAATCTTTAATCCATATAATATTTGCTCACTGAGCATTCTTATAGCTACAAAATAGTGTTATTTACAACATTTGCTTGATGTAAATCAACATCAAGATTTTCTACAATTTTTTACTTGAATTATGATTAGTTTTAAAGCCTTTATTGTATTCAAATATTTACATGTATGTACTGCATAGTATACAGTACTTATGTATTATTTAGGGATGTCCTGATTCGTTTTAGAGTAACAGATTGGTCCTGTTAAATCCCATTTACACCATTTTGAGTATTGCTAAGCAGAACTTGATCACACTTCAAATCTTTTGGTAACCTTTGGCTTTACAAAAGCTAATTGTGAACTAATTCCGATCTGATCTGTAATATCAACTATTGTGTAAAATAAAAAAGTAAATAAAATCACCCACTGGACCATTAGTCATCAAAAGCCATTTATTCTATTGTTTATTCTATTGTTCACGCCTCTGTGTTTGCCATTAGGCACAATTCTGTTGTATTGATTTAGTTTCTCGGGAGCTCCACTCTCTTTGGCTTCTCTCGGGATGCAGACGGCGACTGTTGGCCGATTGCTGCTCATTGGACTTCAGTGAAAGACTTTAGATGAGTGTTGAAGTTGACAGCTCTGGCACATCAAAGCTCATATCTGAACTCTCCGGAGACACTATCTCAAACTCAACCTACTTTCTACCTTATTTCAGAGTTGTTTTCTCTCTCAAAGCTAAAACCTATTTTGCCCAACTGGCTTTTGACCCAAAGACAACACTTTTTGAAATGGAAAACTGATCTTCTGCTGAATGCCGTGAAGAGCAAACAGTTTGGTAACTGAATGCATCTTGTAACAGCCAGTCCCTTTTTTTTCCAGTAATGCCTTTCCAAACTCCCAATTCATCATGAAGTGACTGTTCAGCCTTCTGGACATGCTTCCCTTCTCTCTAATGTGGAGTTCAATTGGTTTCTTGAAAAATCCACGGCAGGTAAAACAGCATAATTTCTTGCACTTTACCTTCCATTGGCACTCCTCCTGCACACTTTTCACCCCCCTGCCTCACATTTTGTTGCGTCCCCACAGTTTGTCATGGATTTCCCAAGAGTGTCGTTTCTCAAGCTCCTGTGGACTATTGCCATCTTTTTCCTCAAAATGATTGAACGGTGTTCATAAGCGCAAGCCTTGCATTCATCACGGACACCCCGTGCTTGTAAGACGGCCATATGTTTGGCAGTTTGTCTAGGCAGAAAAAAAAATAAATGACACAAAAGGTTGGTCACTTTATCACCCATTTTAATTCTGTTGAGAGAACTCGGCCGCCATTGAACTAGCTGTATTCTAGCGTTGATAAGTGCTATTGTTGATTTAATTCAGTGTAATGGCTCAGTTTGTCGTTTTGTATTTTCTCTGTGTGGTTTCATAAATATTCTTGGGATGATCATGAATGAAATAACATGAGGCTGAAGTGTAATTGTAATGGTTTGAGATGATCTTAATAGTTTGTGAAATGTCAAGGGCTGGTAAATATTTAGAGACGATGTTCATTCAAGTTTATTATTGGCTATTATTGGTTTTTTGTGAGGTATTTATTCTAATCTATATTGCCCAGATCTCTAAATTATCTGTCTGTATGTCTGTCTGTCTCTACATCTGTGCTCATATTTTACTGCTTTGCTGTGAAATTATCTTCCCTTCAAGCCTACTTCCTGTTGCTGGCAGCAAAAAAACACATTTTCAAGCGTTCGTTCAGAAAATGCCGTGGCCTTGCTGCTATCACCGATGTGAAGAGTTGATGCCAATCAACATCTTTTCACACATAATCTAGTTATGTTTCACAGAAAGCATGCAAAGACACTGGGAGCTCAAAAGATCTTTCTTTGAGAAGTCAAGGTAGTGATGTAAAATCAATGGGGGGCGGGGGGGTCAGTGAGATTAAAAGAACTTCTCTCCATGCTCAGGGTTTTAAGCAAAAATTGCATCCAGTGCCTTCAGTACCCTGCAGATGGCAATATGGTCTTGTTCCATATAGAACAAGTAGAAAAAAGATGCCACAGTAGAAAAAGATGCCACTTTGGCGCGCACAATCACAAGTAAGAGTAACAGTAAGTGTCCATTAAAATGTAATGTAGTAAAGAGTACCACTGATGGTAACCTGAGGTTGGGATGCGGTCAAGGGAACTGGATGAGTACACACATTGAACACACAGTTTGAAATTTAAATTTAAGATTTTTGCTAGTGCTTTGTGGAAAGCTTTAGAGGAGTCTGAGTTCTGATGTGGATGACGTGTAAAAGATTTGTCTGGCCTTTCACTCACTCTGTCATTTCATCAGTTCTCTTTGACAGCCTGATGCAAATCCAGCGGGAAGTTTGGCTCTGTTTTGATGCCTCTCAAAGAACGAGTGTTCCTGGGGGCAAAGTGTCTAAAACTGCTGCAAATATTAGAGTCTGCAGAAATGTTCAATCAAGCTCCGCATAGAGCTACAGAATACGAAAAGCTAGAGTAGCAACAGGGATACAAGACACTGGAGGACATGAGATTTATAATTAGAAATGGCAAGACGGGCTTTACGCGGCAGGGAATTCTCTGAAGAAATAAGCTTGTAGCAGGTGCTTGCACATTGCTGCTAGCAAATTATTACAAAAAGATGGTAAGAAGCTTTCAAAGCACAGTAGAAGCTGAAGAGCTTTTCCAAAAGTCAACTCTCCAGTGAGAAGATGCTTCCTTCTTCAGGCCAAATCATTGCTGAGTCTTGATTATAATGTGACTTTAACTTGCCAGTAGGGAATTAGTAGATTTTATTTTCAATAACAATGATTAATTAATTGTTTTAAAGGGATTTTGATGGCATTTCAATTTAAACGTGTTTCTTTAAATGCTAAATCCCAGTTTGGCACTTTCACAAGTAATTTCTTGATCCATTGTGCGGCGACATGACCCGTTATTCAGCGCAATAATACTGTGTGAGTAAACTGAAAGCATTTGTTCACCTGAGGTTTTCAAAAATCCATTGATTCATGCCCCCGCATTAAACCAGAATGCAAGTTCGTTGTAAGGTTTTTTTTTATTATTTGCCTTTCATATTCTCCCAACATATATGGATAGCTTTCACTGCCAGGGAAAGAATTCAGCCAGTGATGCCTTTTACTGCTCTATTAACAGCTCACATTGTGCCACATGGAACCTGGGCCGAAGCATTTCACGACACATTCCACTAGAACACCAACATCAGAGGTTTGCCATAGTATTTATAGATGTTCCAAGCTGGGATTGACCCACAATTATACGTAGCCTCCCAGTGTGCCATTGTTGGAAGTCATGGGTGACTAATCAGGAGCTAAATGTGAGTTTGTGTTGGTGATAAGGGGTCTTGCAAATGCTTGTTAATGCTGGCTGGGTGGCAGGATCTGCCTGTCTTGTCGCTGTTTGTGTCTGTGGAAAGCCTTGGTGATGAGGACTGAATATATGCGCTGGAAGAAGACCCCCACTCTTGTGTCACCTGTTCCTGTGTCTATGGCGAAATAGCAACTTGTTGCGCAACACGCTGGGCTCCGACAGCACCCTCAAACACGCCAAGCGCGATTATTCACACATATACTGAGACAGGAGCTGAGGCTCACGCAGAGCGCAGCTTCCTTCTGTGAAGAGGCCACGTGTCAGAACCCGTCACCCTGCTTCCCGTGCCTTTGGATCTCACGTCTGTGCTGACAGTAAAAGCAGAGAAACGGAAAAAGGTGCAGGGTGAACCAACATTCTTCCTGTAGGCCCTTCCCTTTCCAGCTGACAGGACTCTCTGCAAGCCCAAGTGCGATGCGGGAAGGTCAGGTGACTGGCACAAACATGGCACAGCGTCTCCAGTGCTCCACACTGCCACTTTTGGCAGGATTTGCATCACCTCAGCAGCTTTCAGACTAGTTTCAGAGTGGCTGCTGTTGGCCCATCCAAGACCTGTTGATCTTGATCACTGAGTGGAATGAAAAGCACAAATTAAATTTGGGGCATGATATTATCTGAACCACAACTATTTTTAAGACAACTAATTTTGTTTGGAGTAGAGGTAGACGCTGTAGCACAATAAGGAAAGCAATCGCCCCATACTAAGCCATAATGGAGCTAATCTGCTCCTACGGACCTGTGTGTTTCATGTGACCTCAAAGTGAAATAATTGGCATTGGTCCCATATTGACTGATTTTATTTAACATTCACTCATATTAACTAGTTATTAATAATTTACGTTTACAATTTTTGTTGGTTACTTCAAAAAAACCAAAAGTTTCCGTTTGATTTGAGTTTCCTTACTCCAACCAAAAAAACAAAACAAAAACATGAGCATCTGTGTTTGCCCATCCCATCTTGTGGTCTGGGCATCTACCCGATCTATATCTCCCCCATCATCCCCTCATTGAATGAGATTAGATCCAGCTCCACTGTGGGACTACAGACATAAAAGATTACTGAGAACTTTCAGCTTGATCTGTCTCCACCAATGAGATTTTAGAGAGGAGCCTATACAACACATTTTTTAAATATAGACTTGTACTAATTCCAACACATTTTTAAATTAATTGGCGGACTAATAATAGCATATTTTTACAGTGTTGTCCCACTTCTTTCTCTCGTTCTTTATAACCAAATGATGCAAATCTATGTATATGTGTCCATATGTACATTGAATGAGTGAACATTTTCTTGTTTTTTTATGTTTTTGTCAATATTAATCCGTTTATGGACCTTGTAAACCACAATGCATTAGTCTTTATTATTAGTGCTGAACTTCGATTCCTAAGAGACTCTAAATGTTTTGGAAGGTGATTATTGAAGCTGTAGACAGGCTGAGATGTGTAGAATACTGTGATGTGCCCAGCGGATGCTGTGTCACGTCAGTTTAGACGTTGATATTTTTTCAGCCGGTCACATGTTTCCATCAGCACTGAGGTTTAACTGGAACTGAACTGTGATCTGGCATCGATCACAGGGAGTGACATCATATTCTGTCTGCATATCCAATCTCAGGAAGGTGCTGATGCATAAAATTGAAGAATGGGCAACAGGGTTGATCTTCACTATCTATCATATCAGGCCGGCAGCACAGCAGATACAGAAAACACAAAACCCACCCACACACACACATTTAATGAGCCTGTTATGATTTCTAATCTTGTATTGTTATGATTAAATTTTTCCATTAACCAATGGTTACCTTAACTTTATGTTCTTTTTCCAATATCATTCTAAATGTTGCTATCTGACTATCTATCTGTCTGTCTGCGTGTTTGTACGATGCTTGTAAATGTAAATGAAACACACATTTGCACATTTCAGTATAATTTACAGTTATCAACCCTCACAATGCAACAAAACTTGAGTCCCAGTCTTTGCTTCGTTACAGGCCAATTATTGCTCATGAAATTGCCTAGAGAAGCTGACAATATTTAGCTAATTGCTATTATCTCATTATTGCTGCAATGGAAGAACACATCAAAGGTAAAAGGCTTCAATTGTGTCACAAACAATCACACAGACGAGCTGGTTTTAATATAGAACTTGTGCTTCTGTGACACAGCCATTAACCTTTATTAGTTTAACAAATTGCCAAGTTGAACTTCTCGCTCCAGTTTGACCTTTCTGTTGTATTTGTTAAAGCTTTTATAAATCTGAATTGTTCACTGGAAGTCAAGCTCAAGGAAACTTTACAAAAAAATGGAAGGTCATTGTGTACGACAGACAACTTTTGCAGCTAGATTTTGCTCTCAGTTTGGCAAACATTGTTGCATCTCTTCTCATTTGGAATGTTGTATTATGCCTAATAACTGCATAAAGTCATATTTCTTGTCATCTTATGTTTTGGTGGCTGAAAGATTATTTATAAGAACAAGTTTGAATTTACCAGTCAACTTCCAATGTCTCTTCATTGGTTGCCTATTAAGTACCATATACAATTCAAGATTGTAATTACATTTATATTTTAAGTAGTCCCTATATTTAGGTGGTGCTCAATGTACAAGCATCATAAATAACTCTGTGATAATGTTGCAGAATGTCTAAAATGTGCAAGAGAACTATGAATTGCTTCCCAACCTCAGCTCTGAAATGTTCAATGTTATCCAAACACAGTCAATCAGTTTAGATTCAGATTAAAATTCTTTTTTTTTTAACACAAGCATGACACCAAAACACGCTAATGTCACAATTACCCGGAATAGCTGCCTTACATAACGAGTCCAGAACAGATGATCAAAAATGCATATTTGTCCTAAAGCTGTTTTCTTCTGTAATACCGTTATTGAACTGCAACCAAGATGAAATCTTCTTTATATAGGCTCTCTATATAGGTGTGTGTGTGTGTGTGTGTGTGTGTGTGTGTGTGTGTGTGTGTGTGTGTGTGTGCACGCCTATCTATGTGGAATGAGCTAGATGATAACAGAGTTTAGTTGTGTTTGGGTTTTTTGTACAGATTAAAGACTCTCTAAAAAAATTAATTTACCTTGTTTTTTTTCTCTTTTTTTGGTTTATTTACCCTATAAATTTACAAATTTCCGATTGGATGCACATGATGTAAAATGAATTCAGTTTCAAGCTAAGAAATTGTACATTTTTACTCACTGCAGGTAGAACAGTGAATGCTTGAGGCTGAATCAACCCGGTATGGTTTCGAACCAGAGATTTATAAATCCACTGATGCTTGCTCCACAAATGTCACACAAAGCAACTGTGGATGGTTGATCAATTATTTTTAGGATGCCATTTGTCCGTCTAGATGCAGAGTGTAAACCACCTAGAGCGTTTATTTCCTCAGCCACACCAAGAAAGAGAGAGAGGACGAGAAAGGCTGATGATGATTCCAGACAGAGAGAAGTGAAAGTAATGCCTTCCTGTCCTTCATGATCCACTGCCCTCCATGCCTGGCTGGTAATCCTGCTCATCAGACCCACACCTGAGTGGGTGCGGATGGAGGGAAACGCTCCTGGGAGACTGACTGCTGGAACCAGACATAATTTTCTAACAGCGTCCAATGCAAACCTCCTCTGTAGTGTGTGTGTGCGTGTGTGTGATGGATGAGATATTTGGTGTGTTGTGTTTGCCGATTTTTAGTGCTGATTTAAAAGGCTGCAGGCAAGTTTTCATCAATCGGGTCTTTCCTCAAATGCAGATATAATGTTTGTTATGGGAAGAGGTTGTACAATTTTCAAAGATTATTCAAATGTAATGCATCTATACACACACATACAAACATGTATATGTATATATGCTTAACATAAATCACTGCTTATTTATTTCTATGTTAATCCTATACATGGTGGTTTATTTTTTAACTTTTGCTTGTAATTTTTTTTCATAAAGCTGACTTTCGCTTTTTTTTGGGCACAGTTGGAGTGTTTAATTTGAGAGTTTTTCTATTGTGTTGTTCGGCAGAATAAGACATTCTTACAGCTCCTGTGACTTTTAAAACCCTTGTGAGTTTTCCGGGAACTTGCTTTGCTAAATGTCAGTTCAGCTGCCAAGAGACACACCACCAGCACTTCGACTTCATTTGACTCCCACCAGCAGGTTTGAGTGGTTCTCCATCCGGAGACATTTGAGTTATGCAAATGAAGAAATTAAAACGCCATGCATTGACAAGTGATGTCATTAATTTCGACCAAATTAATTGATCTATTGTGGTCTAAATGCAAAAAGGCTTTATGATGCTTATCACAAAAGCTGTTTCAAGTCGAAGACTCTTAGAAGAGGTCAGACGTTTCTTCACGCATCTTTCGAGATGGGATTACTAGATAATGAACCCTGCATTCTTTCATCTCATGATTTTGCTTATCGTGTTGTAATTTTCTTTCTCTAAGGGTCAGATTCATTTATAGCTTGCTGTTTGAGCTGCTCCTGATAAGATTTTTTTTGTCAGACCTGTGAAGTGTCTGATAAAATGAAATTGAAGTTCAAAGAAGCCATTTCTTTTTGAAGCACTTAGCAGTGTGCTGTGTGAAATATCCATAAAGGCAGGGTGACTTGAAGGAGAAACTCGTGTTAAGATGTGAGTTTGAGGTCATTGCCGCCCAGATCAAGATGGAAACAGCAAGACAGGGGCTGAAATCTCTAGGCAGAAAAGTTCCACACTTTTATCATCACTTAGTTCACTTGTTCAGACAAGTGGAAAAAATCCAATATTTCCATGTGTCTGGGTTAAACTCGTTTGCTATCAAAGGTTCTCAGACTTGCCCATGTTGTCAAATGGATTTGATTTGAGCAATTATGATGGATGTAGAGATGTTTCCATTTGAAATGACAATTTGTTTCAGTGTGAATCAATCCTCTTATTTTTCCCGTTCCATTTAAAACCCATTTTCAAAGAAATGACAGATGCGTTTATGTGGATTTCAAACTTCCTTCTCTTTACCGGATTTTGCTCCTATTAGGTTGACATTTTGCCATTGTTGCTTTTTTATATTCAGTTCCCTGTCTGTCAGTCCTTTAGATCTTCTGGATTGGGATGTGGCAACCGAAAGGAACGGAGGTGGCGTGGCCGACTATCAGGGAACCGAGGTTACTCAAGTAACCAGGACGATCCCTGTCTGTCAGTCCCTGAGACGTTCTGTCTGGAGTGACAGTTTGGGGATTGTGAGTGATGAAGACTGTTTGCTTCATCATTGACATTTTCTTCGCTGAGCATTATTTCATCATGGCGCTTGCTTCATCATTGCCGTTTCATTGGCATTATCAACAATGCAAATGAAAAATATTTACCTGGCTACGTGAATTTGCATACTTGCCCTTCCAACCTGAAACACAAAAATAAAAGGCACAGATTAACCTCCACTTTTTCCCTTAAAAGAGAAAAACTTTTCGCTTTCAGGCCTTTTTTTTTAGAGCTTGACACAAGGCGAGCTGTCTTTGGTTAGTACTCAATACGACCATTGCATACCACATACTACTACAAGAGACAGAAGGTCTCGTAGAGTGACAGACAGGGATAATTGAGAAATGCGTTTCAGGTTAATCTGGCTGTGTGTGTGAGGTGTGTATGCCCGTTTGGAGTGAACGCTGGCGCAGATTGGCTGCCGCTTCTCTCCCGGGCAATTGGTATAATACCAATGCCTGTGAATGTTGTGTGTACTCCTGTAAGGTGTCCTTGAGGGTCTCGAAAGGCGCCACAAAAATAAAATGGAATGTATTATTATTATTATTATTATTATTATTATTATTATTATTATTATTATTAGTTCTAGTTACTTACATAACCTTGGTTCTCTGATGAACAAAACCTTGCTTTCCGTTGCCACATTCTTTACCATTCAGAACGGTTGGTGGGAGGAAAAATGTTTTCATTAGTTTGTTGATAGAGCTAGAGCTAAATAGAGCTGCAAAATTTTGAGTGAATAGAGATTGTTTGACTATGGTTAATGTGTTTTTAAATGAATCTTTACCATCATGGATAGCCAACCTTCACTTCCTGGTCTCCTGCTCTTCTTCAACCTGTTCAATAACCTTTCAAATGACACCTTTGTGTTTTACTTTCTGCAACTTCTTTGATCTTCTCTTAAAAAGTTCATGCATTTATATTCTCAATTTCTTGCTGTTACTTGCAAACAAAAATTTTGGTTAGCAATAAAAGGAACCAAATGCAGACCCATGCCCCCCTCCACTGCTTTGGTGTAGAATGGAAGTGCAAGGCACCAGGGATTTCCTCTGCATCATGATATTTAAGATCTTGACAGGCGTCATATTCCTGCAAGGAAAACAGAATGAATTATGCGAGCCCACTGGTGCATGATGCTCCAACATTAATGAGACACGGCAACACATTAATATGGTTAGCCAGAGTTCCACCGCGGCATCATGCGTAGTCGGAAAATCCCCCACTGAAGGGTTTCAAGCTGGGAAATAAGAAAAAGTTCAGTTTGGAAACTTTTACTGAAAACAACGTGAAAACAAGCGAACTGCTAATCTCTTACTTGCATCAACCATTGCAATTGTTTTCTCTTCCCACGACAAAGGCTATCATTCTAGCTTAACAAATATTGTTGATAGTTCTTGATATGCATATGGAGATTGTATTGATGTAGTTTCACAGCAGAAAGCATTTGACAGAATGTGACTTACAGGTTAAACCGACAGCTTTGCTGATTTTCAGATGTGACCACTGTGAGCTTCTTTCAAATCTTGAGGCTTTCCTGTGTGTGTCTCTGTCTGCAAGCCCCCCAGAGAGCCAATCTTGCCATGTTCTCAGTCTGATGGGCCACCGTAAAGGTTTCTAAAGGCAGAGCAACAGGAGAGCTGCCTCAATTCCACCGGCGCAATCACCTTTTGCTTGCTTCCATGAATGCTGTATGAGCAAATTCTTTTTAAATAGAGCTTTGCCCCGCAGCTGACCTTCACATTTGCCATAATCTCTGCCGTTTCATGCAAGCTCAAAAAAGACTTTTCTGAATCCAGATCTGATGAAATGTCACTATTTTAAAATTACACACACACGCACACACACACACACACACACCTACACACACACATACACGTATTTGCCATTTTATGTAGGTGTATTTTATATAAGTGTGTTTATAAATGTGTGTTTTGTGTGAGCGTGTTTTTTGTTAAAAGTTTTATTAGATGCTTTATGGAACAATGTATGTTTTATTTTTTGCATTCTCTCTATATATCTTTACCCAACTCTTAAATGGCTATGCAAATATCATGTCTATTAAGAATGTATTTTATGTGATCATTATGCAAGCATGAGATATATTAAGAATGTGCTGCTTTTTTCTTTTCTTTTTTTTTTTTTTACAAAGAACCCGTTTAGCCTTTTCAATGTTCGTGTTTCTTTATTTATCAAAATCATAGTTGACCTGAAGAAAGTTTGACCTAAGCATTTTAGATGGATAGATGGCTAGATGAATTGGTGGACAGACGGATAGACGGATAGAGCTCTTGTGAGACTGTCTTCTGTATAGCTGAGAGGACGGTGTGTCCTTGAGTGTAGGTGAAGAGACTGTAGGCACTGTTGGAGGAAGGTGTTGGAGAAAAGGAAGGCACTCAGACATGTTGATGGCGAGTTTGAGGTGACAACTAGGTTGAAATGTCAGTGACAGATGGATTGTGGGAAAATTAACATGGAGCGTTGTTGGCCTAGTTAGCACCAGCTGTGTGTTTAAATTGTAGATGAAGAAAGTATAGATTGAAAAAAAGAAAGAATAATAGTGTTATTCATTTATGGTAATTAATAATAATAATAATAAAAAAAAAAACAAAAGTCAATGGAGACATCAGCCCTAAAATACCATTTAGGCTCTCAAAGGTTTTTGAAGTTGTGGAGCCTAGACCAGATGCCCTGGTTTTAAGTGAAGGCTTGTGCATTTGGCAGGTGCTATTCTGCCGGGCAAGTGCTGATTGTGGTGTCTCAAAAGGTGCAAAATAAATGTAATTCTTCTTCAAATTATTATTACTGTTATTATTATTAGTAGTACCGTATTATTATTGTGCAAATTCCAAAATGCTTTGACATAAATGCCTATACACACGCATACACACTCACACACACACACACACACACACACACACACACACACACACACACACTAGTTAATTGACTGTACTTTTTTTTAAAAACTTTCTTTTAAAAATCTTCTTGCTTTGTATGTTTTTGAGAGACACTCATGTCTAATCAACACAAGAGTGTCACTATTATGCAGTTGTTCGAAATGAATTATTGAAGATAAAAAGAAAGATGAAAGACAATGCATTTAATTTCAGACAGAAATGAATTAAAAATGAGTGCGCAACAGTTCATTATGATCAAGATAATTACAGATGTTGAATATTTAAATAGCATGTGGAGTTTGTCATGCAGACGTATTGAAATGTGACAGTTTAGTAGAAATGTCTGGGACTACGATAAGTTCCTCAGTTCATTGTTGACTTCTCAGCAAGTTTGAGTGCTGTTTTTAAAGATACCTGTAACTTTATTTATCCCTGGATGTGGAATTTTCGGTTTTTGTGGGATGTATATTGTTTAATTTGTGGAAAGTATTGCAACGTAATTGGGTTTTAACATCTCTGTTGCTTTTATTTTTGCCCGTTGGAAATCAAATCTTAGTCTTACATACAAAATTTCCTGTATCCTCAAACAGTTTATTTATAGTATGCTATTCGATTATTGTAAATCGAAGTGAATAACCAGAACGATTTTTCCAGCAAACTGTAGGCTGTGGTTCAGTGTTAGAGGAAATAATGATCAATCAAAGTCACCTCTGACACAAGACACACAATTGGACCCTAAAGCAACGATCCAGGGTTTAATCAGCTTGCGTGTGAGACAGGTAGAAAACAAGAGTGAAGGTGCAGAACAAGAGAAGATCCCCATGAGGTTCATCTGAACTTTCAAAGAAATCCAATTAAATGAAGACGATAAAGAGGCAAACAGCAGCATGGTTCTCTTTTGTGTGGCACTCTTTTCTTACAAAATGCTATTTGATTACTGCATTGCCAGGAGACATTTGTAAATAAATAAATAAAGAGGTCCAGTCCCTTTGGGGTTTGATGTACATTTTATGTGCCCGAAATCAAGTGAAATACAGAAAACAAGGGTGGACAGCGAAATGCTGAATGCATTTTTATTTATTGCATTTGTTGGTTTCAACTCTTCAATTTGTATGTTCTTCCATCATTTATTTTATGCTAACATATGGAAAACTGGGCCAAAAATAATGCAACAACCCAAAAAAAACACAATTCCCTTTTGCTATTCAGCTCACACAAGTAGAGAAAATTTTACTTCCATTTTACTGTAAACACTACTGACAGTGAGTAATGTACATGCCGAGCCAACATTGACTTTCCATTTTAAATCCTATTTGTCCTTTTTTTGTTGTTGTTCTACACATTAATTTTAGGGTTATTTATCTAAGCTGCAGTTGTATTGTTGTGCACCCAGTCACGCTGTATTACTATCTGTTGGCTCACGCTAAAGTCGTTGGTTTTGTACTTGAAGCTCTGCAACGTTATTATGCATTACCGATATGTTTCTGATAGAATTTATGTAAATTTGCACATAATATCTCACTGCTGTGACTTGAGGCTGGGGCTCACAGGGCTGGATTTTGTCCTTGTGTAGCGTTCTGTTCAAACAGTGAGGGCCGAGTGATTTATGCTGCCTAACCGACGCCACAAGCTGCCAGTGCGGCGCGACTCGCCTTCGTTATTGGTCAAACGCCATGGCAACAGCATGACTTCCATTACTCTAATGCCATTATATTATGGGATGGCTGCTTTAATAGAATTAGCTCGCAAACTCCCGGCTCTAGTGTGTGGCATCTATTTCTTTCTTTTTTAGAATTGTATTGAGCAAAAGCTATTTTTATTTGTTTATTTAATTAGTCCATTTTTGCAGGTTTGTCGGTTTGAAGCAGGGGTGAAAATCAAAATCATCAACTGGAAAAGGATGGTTTGCTCTCTACAAGATGGATGGGAGATCCTTTTCAAGTGGAGAAGTATTGAATTCTTCTTCATGAGTGATATTAAAAATGGAATGCGAGATCGAGAGACGGATTGGTTCATTGGCAGCCATTTTGAGGTCAATGTACTGGTCTGTTGTGGTAAAGAAAGTGGCCTCATAACGGCTGTCTGTATATCCATTGTTTTTTAATAATGAAGTTCTTGTCTTTATGGTAGTTCTTTTTTTGGGAGGCAGCCACAGTTATATGATTTTACATAAAACTAGACTATTGTTTTCTACATTGTAAGCATTGTCTGATATAATACAGATAAATCGACTCATGCTAGCATGTTAGTAGTGGTTAAGAAAAAGAGCTAATATTGAAATGGCCCCTTTCAAGCTCTGCAGTTTAAGTTCATTCACTCCCGGGATTAATCGTGTCCTTTGATGTTTCTCTGGCTTTAGTGAAAGAGTTAATTTTGCCGCAGTGAGTGTCTTCACAAATGCTAATCACTTTGCTCCTTCCTGTCCTCATCGTGTCAGTCCTTGAATTGTGTTTTTCAGCAATGTCATTTTATTGCACCTCTAATGTAATCTACTGTAATGTTTTTTTTTTTTTTTTAACAAAGTATAACACATAAGCTTGGGTTCTATATTGTCAAATCTGGGTTTTGCTGAGCTTGAGGTTTTAGTACAAAGAACTAAATTACCACCTCAAAGTCATTTATTCATTTACCCGCTCTTGTCTTCTTGGCATAAATCTTGTCTGGACTCCAGTGAAAAGTCTAAACATCTCAACTTCAATCTGAGCCAATTAGGTCTCCCACAATAAGTAATTGGTATTCTGAACCAATATCACATCACACTTGGGAGACTGCACCGGCCATTGAGAGATGAACTTAAGTGGCCCAGATGTTTCATCAATCAGAAAGATAATAAGATATCAAAGAGCCCCTCTGGGATGCTAGTGATGCTCTACCAACTCTTGAATTTGTCTTTTCTTTCTATATGCAGGCCCGCATAAACAGAGCGGGTCATTTGAGAGCAGTGTGTTGTTGAAGCTGGCTGATCTAAATCACATGAAGTGATGTGATGCTCAGTTTCTGTGTAAGTCCTGAAGATATTGTATATATATATATATATGTACTCTTTAGTCAAATTATTCTCCTCTTTCCCATTTAGTGTAGAATTGACACCGCAAGATATTGGTTGTTGTACGCTTTGAGACAGTTGTAACTGTGAAAAGCGCCCACCAAATGCACTGAACGTCAAGTGTATGTATATGTATCACCATGCCAGCAGAGGGCGCTCTCACAGGATTACAGGCTGTCTTTGTTCTCTTTGATTCACCTCTGATTTGTACTGGTTTTCCTTGCTGGTCAGCTTTTCTGTTTTTGGACTCCTGATCTGTAACCTTGACCAAGAACATTGCACAAGAACAAGTCCAAGTCCCCTACCACTTGACCACAACAACCACCCTGAAAGGAAGACTAATCAAGTTTTGTAGAAGTTTCGTCCTCATCACACAGCAGTAGGGAGTTGCAGGTTTGAATCCCGGTCATGTGAGTTCCTCTACTGAGTGTCCTTGGGCAAGACAGTGACCTACGCATCCATGGCTTAAGGCTGCCCTCTGGGTTGTTTAATTTCTTTCCCACCATTTTTCTTTATAACCTAGATCTCCCGAGCATTATTACAGTATATCCATCCATGCATTTTATAGTAATATCCGCAAGGTTCACAGCCTTTGTTTCCAATCTCATCCAATATTGGTATGCAGGGCTTTGTCATATATTTGACAAAAAATGAGTAGTTGTTTAGATGGTGGTCTACATGGACAGACATGCAAAGTTGAAATTCAAATATCCTCAATAACCAGGTGTTTACAATTGGGTTGAAAAAAGAATTTCAGCAAAGAGAGAAATTCTGACAGTGTCTTTAGCTTTACCCAAAATCTATATTACATTTCTTGACGTTGTTCTGTAACTGGTCTCTCTCTCAAATAAATATGTAACAGCTTCACCAATTCAAGAACAGCAATTTCTCTGATGAGCCACTGCGGTAGACGGAGGGTTTTCCACAGTCCATCAGACTGCATGACCAGTCTCGCCCTAGTCAAATTAAGTGAAGGTTTTTCGAAGAACGTATTAATGCCACCCACCATTTGTTTGTGTGCTCATTTCCCCTCTTCTTCTTTCTGTCACTGAAGTCTTGATAAAATTGTCTGTTCTAATTGCCGAGGGGTTTGTTATCTAACTGCACAAATATGAATTGAGGTTTCCTCCCACCATCCATAAAACATGTTTTTAGGTGAGGTCATACCAATCTTGATAGGTTTGAGTGAAGTGTGATCCAGAGTCACCAGAGACAGTCAATCCAGAGTGTGTATCCTGCCTCAGGCCCAGAGTTTCCGTTTCCCTTGAAACCCAGAAATGGAAAAAACTAGAAATGCTCTGACTGGGCCTAAAACTCGAGTCTTGAGCCGACAGCAGTCACAGAACAACACACCGCGCCACTGTGAAACTGTGAAAGAATTAAATAATGAGTGAAATATTGATAGCTATCAAATACATTTGGGAAGTGAATTATTAATTTTCAACTATTTTTTATCGTCTCACAGTTCTTATCACTGTCAAAAAAAACTGTGAACTCTAAAACAGCAACTCTATATGTGTTTTCACACCAAGTGTGGCACTGCATTATTTACCTTGCACTGCAATACAATCATCTTATACACATCTGTAAAATGTCTTACAGATTTCACCCAGCGTTATAGGTACAAACAGTTTTTAACCATATATATTGAATACCAAGCTTCCCAATAGAACCTATTCCAATCTAAAACATTTTTCATGTTGGGTCTATGATGTCTAATAATGCTGTCTTGGTAGGACTCCATGGTATATTCTATAATTTTTCTATAAACCATGAAGATAACAGGCTCTCTCTTGAGTCTTGCTGTTTACTGCCTGTATGGTGTTGGTGTATAGTGCCGAATCGATTCAGCATCTCCCGACATTTTGGATTCTGATTGGAGGCTGAATGGCGTCCTGCTCCTCAGTGGAGAATGGCTAAGGACACTGACTCACTAATTGAGGTCAATGGGTCTCTCCCGTGGTGCTTTTCTAATCTCCATAGCCCTCAATCGTTCTCTTTATAACGTTCTGGAATGGAGAAGTCCTCCAGGGGTAACCTTTGAAATTAAATGGCCCATAATTCAACTGATATGTGTCAGTCCCTGTCAGGAGAAGGACGGCTGTGTGTTAGAGAGTGTGTGTGGGGTCATTTTCTCACCTGTGTCTCTGTGAGCCACTGATCCCAGAAGTTCCTTCGTCATTTACTTCAATCATTACTCTTCCTCTGCTTTGTGGACTTTTTTACACGAGCTGTCAATCACTCTCCGGGTCACATAAAGTCCTTCCTGTTTCTGCAGATCCCAAACCTCCATCTCTCAGCCAAATGACGTTCTGAGTTAGATTTGAGTTGAACCTTCTCCTTAATCTTTCCAGTTCAGTCTCATTTACACACCTAATTTCGGAATCTACTGAATAAAATGGATTTTTCCTGACTGACAGACATAATGATTTAGGGGGCATTATGAGAAGCATGGAGAGGTGATTGGCGCTTTTTCTCTGCTTATTTCTAAAGCTAATCTTCCTCTCTTCTCTATTCATCTAATCTGAAATTCCAGTCAGACGTAAATAATTTTTCTTTAACCTACACATTTTGCTTTGTTTTCTTCAATAAAAGTATTACAGCTTCATGCTGTAATTATGTATTTTAATAGATCTATGAATATTAAGTTGTATTTGTTAAGATGCTGCTTTTTATTTGTACTAACAGTGATTTGCATTAATTTTTAATCAACAAATATTATGTTTGCTTGTATTACTTTACCGTAAGAGCATTCACTGATGTTTATAATGTTATTATTGTTTTTCCCTCATAATTCCATATATACCAAATGACATTTGGTTTAGCAATACATAGATTATATATGTTATATATGTTATATTATATGTTATATTATATATGTTTATAGAATTGTTATAGAATTATAGAAGATCAGGAATTTTTATTTTGCTCTCATATCTACTGTACTGTGCAACGTTTTTTATTTTGCTCTCATAACTACTGTACTGTGCAACGGTTGAATGTACATTCAAATTTAAGTTTAGGATTTTGAAAGTTACGTAGTTTGATCGTCAGTCATTATCTTGGAAGCTTAATTCCGTTTAGCTGCCCTTGTTTGCTGTGACTGGGTCTCTTCAGACGTTTCATACACCGTCGGAATCATTGGAAGCTACAGTATGTAATTGACTTTGGCTTTCTGTGGCTGAAGCGGCGATTGAATTTCTGCTCTCCTACCGGCAGATGCTGTTTTGAGACTATGAAGGCAGCTGAGTATGAATGAACCACCCTTGAGCATAAATGCTAATGGAATTGATTTCTTTCTCTATCAGCCTCTTGTTTGTGTGGCTCAGGAAGTTGAGTGCATTTTGCGTTGGGTAAAAAGCCCTATTGTGGCAATAAGTGCATACACAGGAATTTGCTGCACTCTGCAATTACTGTTGTAGTCAGTAGTTTCTTGATTTCTTATTACATTCTAAGGAGCGGCGGAGGAGCCACTAGGTGTCCGAAGATATTTACTTTCATTAGTGTTCCAAACAGTTACATCAAGCCAACCAAAGTGTTTCCTTTTTCACTGGCCTTATTACTTTTTTATGTTATAATTACAAATGTATTGATTAAAGCTGTTGATTCAGTGTCACAGTAATAAAAAACAGACCAAAATCAAGCATACGGACAGATTTATGGATGGATGGATGATGGATGAATGAATGGATGAATAGATAAATATTTTTTTTTTTAAACTGGTATTCTTTTTAACAATACCAGAAGTTAATCAAATTTTTCATTGTCACTATTTCATTTTAATTTAAATTAAGTCATTAAACTACAGCAGCCCAGTACTGCACTTTTAATTAGAAGCTAGTCCCATTAGTATCCCATTAAAAAAACAACAGCAAAAAGCAGCTATATGAAATCACTTTATTATCTGCGTGTGGTGATTCCATCGGTCAGGAATGTTACAGTCTAAAATCTGTCTAGAACGGGCATGCAGTGGACTTACAAGTGGAACGCTCCGGAAACACAGAGGACACACAGAAATATCATTTACAACCTCACCTACAAAGCACATCATTGGCATGCATACAGCTCATCGACAGATAGAGAATCTACAGTGACTTAAAAAATGCACCAAATAAGAAACAGATCTTTAGAAAATACATCCAGCAAGAGACAGAAACAGATCACAGACGAGAAATCACACCAATCATCATACAGTATAACAGTGGAAACCGAGTAGGACGATGCAGCAGAACAGTAGACACTCACGTTCAGAGAACAACAATGAAATATTGTAATAGATTTTCATGTTAGGCAGTATTTTCTTTAGCATCATAGAGACACAAAATGACATTGACCAAACATAGAAAACAGGTTTCAGATAGTGTTCACGGACATGTCTCGTCTATAACATTTTAGGATAATCCCACAAAGAAGTAAACATGGTAAAGTGTTCCAGGGAATGAAGGGAAATAATTTGACGTAGTGTTTTTATATACTTGAGGAGATTTATGTAAAAAGACAAAGCTTGGTTTAGAGTGGGTAAACAGTTGTACAACAATGATGTTGAACGAAAAGCTTGTGCATATAAAATGACAAAAAGTAAAAGGTGAAAATAAGGACTTTCACAAACCTCTAGGTTCTTTGGTTTAATAAAACATGAATGTTTGGATGATGTCATGTGATGTTATTGGGCAGTTTTTAATTCACGTGATGAAATTCTCCACGTTGCCGATTGAAGTATGACAATGGCAAAACTGACGGCAGTTTAAGCTCACAAAAACATATTTGTGCTCTTAAAAGAATATCCATAATTAGGATTTAACTGTAAATGCTGAGTTTGTCACTCCATAAATAAGCGTTTTGACACTGTGTTGTATTCCCAGCATGAATGACTGGTTTTATCATAAGAATCTTGGCAACTGGCTAGTTAGGCTGTTGAAAGACTTTCCTACACAATTAGAATATAAACTGCTTTTTGTGGCAGGATAAGTAGCTGTGAAATCACTTTGACGGTGGGTAGTTTGTACTTTTTATCTCCAGTTTTGAATAGAAATACTCTTTAACAAAAGGAATGTCTGGAGTTTTTGGAATGTCACAAAAAATGGCAGCTATTTTTCGGACTGCAGCTAGTTTGCACGATGGCTACACATGCATCTAGCTCTCCTAGTAACCACAGTTGTTTACAATAATCCTGATCTATCTGAGAATACAGATTACAATTAAAACGACTTCCAAGTGAATGGATTTCGTATGCGATTTTGACAAAACAAATGAGAGATTCTGGACAAAACAATCTGACCTCTTTCAGCTCTGATCGCATCAGAATTGAGAAATTCAGTCCTGCCGTTTTCCTTCTCATCAACAGGTTTGACAATAAATAACACATGAACTAACAACAAGCAAGCGAAACAAGCATAGCCTCATAATGGCTCACAAAATAAGAGCCACTCTCCATTTAGAGCTTGTGTGACTCCAAAAAGCTGATCACACAATGTCCTTCTCAGGATAGCTTAGCGTTTTGTCAACTAGGAAGACTACACGGCGATTGCACACGGACATTCTCTAGCAAATAAGCCTGAAACACAGCCATGAAGATTGTCTGATATTGCTGATCTGGGATCAGAGTCCCATTACAACCAACCTACACAGCACATCTTCATCTGGAAACTAATATTGCACCTTTGTCACTGTCTGTTTACGTCATTGTCCTCACAATCAATTTGTGAGTGCAAACGTAAATAAATGTAGACACTACGGACATACGTATTTACTGTACAGCCGTGACAATGAAGAGATTATATATTTATAGAAACATATATAGCCCTATTGATCCAATTGTGGTTGCGTGTGATTGATCTCCCCTCACCTTATTTAGTCCTATAAAAGTACAAAGAAGTCACAATAAGTTGTGAGCTTGTACTCGCTACAGCAAGCTAGACATTTTACATCACTCAATCCAGTATACTAGTGTGTGTGTGTGCATGTGTGTGTGTGTGTGTGTGTGTGTGTGTGTGTGTGTGTGTGATAATATATTTAATGTTATATAATGCATTTATGGAGACGGACATGGATCAATATGTCGTTAAATGTTTTTCCAAGGAGAACAAAAGCATAACTTATTGCCTTAGCTTTCACTGTATTACACCTAAATTAGCAAATAAAATGAGGTACAACAATATAATAAACTCCCAAAAGTCGGGGCAACAAACAGGGCAGGTTGTGTGTGATGGTGTACAGGCGCTTTCACAATACAGGTGCAGCTCGAATCGGTCAGACACATATGTGACAAGTTATGATGGCAGTAACTGGTACCAAATTAAGCTGTGTACAGCGGATCCAACCTTTTCATATCACTTATATCAATAACAGAACAACAATCAAAAATGTGATCTGATTGGAGACATTTTCTCCAAGATAAAATTATGGCTTTTACTCTTATTTGTGTTTTTTTCTTTATTTCTAAAGAATATATATATATATATATATATATATATATATATATATATATATATATATATATAATGCATTTATATACTGTATATTTTTCATTTACTATTTACAAATTAAATGAAAATGGATATTTTTATTTCATGTTCTGGACTCAGTGGGTGAATGTATAACTTTGAAATTTAATATTTCTAGAGCGCATATTGTTATTTTCAATAGCATTTAATTAAAAAACGCCACAAGTGGCTTGACCCCTCATTTATAGATGCATGTTTTTGATGTTTTTTGGCACTGGCGTTGAGTCCAGAGAGCCTAGAACAAAACTAAAGAGGGGGAGGGGAAAGTCGACATTTCATGATTATGTTTTTTTCTGTTATATAATCACTTTTACTTTTTATTAAACATATCTTGAAGTGGGCCTGGCAGGAACTTCATGACTGTATCCACAATGCTCTCCTCTTCCTCCTCTTCATCACCGCAGCCGGCAGGAATTGCTTTCTTGGGACGAGTCAGACTGCCTTCTGACGCCTGCTCCATGGCTGCCTGGGCCTCGGCCTCCTTCTCTTCCTTCTTCTTAATGCCGTACTAACAAACAAAAAAGAAGAAGAATGGTATAACAGTTTTCAGAACTACTTTTTTTGTTAGGTGCACTTCAAATAGATTTCTGTTCGATTTTTTTTTTTTTTTTTTTTTTT
>CM051503.1:7371461-7457369 GCA_028031935.1 Paedocypris micromegethes | reverse complement strand
TTTTTTTTCAAAAAATTTTTTTTTTTTCAAATTTTTACTGCAAAGAGTAGTGTGTAAATAGAATTATACTTTACTTAGAATATACTTAGGATACTTGAAAAAATGACAACTTTCTCCTTCCAAGGAATTCTCCATTTTGCAATTGACACATTTTAATTCAATTTGACATACAGTAAGCTAATTTTAAACATAGTTGCACTGAGAATAGATCACATATAGAGGCAAACAATGTTACAAACACCTCATTTACCTGATTGAGATGCTATAGGATTACATACTGTATTTACTTTACGAATGATAATAATAAAGGATCATGTGCTTATACACATCATTAAATGCTCAGGATTTTGCACATGTAACAAATAAAACACAAAATTGTTTCTTAGCAATTGCATTTATTTTAATACATTTTTTATTTAGTTTTTTCTTCTAAATGTCAATTTCTTGAATTCTAGAAGTGTAGTTTTTCCCTACTTTAGAAAGTAAAAACACCTTGCAATTTAACTCAATGTTAACTTAACCCAGTTGTTCAGTTAAATCATTTTGGCGTTTTTTTTTTTGGGATAAAAATGTATACCAATACCAATGAAATTATTTTTGAGAACTGTTCTTTATAGAATAGAGAAACCGTGTTTTAAACCGTGCTGGTTTAAAACATTCTTTATTACTTGAATGTTTGTTAATGTGATTATGATTAATGTTAGTCAGAAACTCGGGAGCTAAAACTGGGGAAAAAAGTCTGTTATTACTTCTATGATTCATTAAAAATCCATTAAGAATCATAAAGTCTTGACACTTTAAAACAGTATAGTCTTTTTTGAGACATTTTTTATTTTGGTTATTTCTGAGCTTTTTTTCCATGTCTTAGTTTTGACTTTCTTCCCCAGATTGAAAAGAAAAGATGGGGGATAAAAATATATACCAATACCAATGAAATTATTTTTGAGAACTGTTCTTTATAGAATATCCAGATAATGGCTATTGACTTCAGTCTGAAATCCTATTTGACGAGTTAAATAAGTTCACAAAATAGTTATTGTCTGTTACTCGGCCACTCTGTGAAGTTATTTGCTTCTGACATTTAATTGAGTGACTTTAATTAAGTCCAGACACACATTTTAATTTTCTGAACTAATGTCTTTCAAAGCGCACTGCTGAATATTGGCAGAGAAATCCACTTCATTAGAAAACTACTTAGATGACAAATGGTTCATTACTTTATTTCAAAAAACTTCACCCCCCAAAAGGTTCGAGGCTCATTAACTCTTGAAAACAAAAATGTGCATTTATAATTCTACAGATAGAAGGCTGGAATGGATGGAGAATGTAAGTGATGTTGATTAGGACATAGCCGTTATTCCTTTCAGACTCCCTGCTACTTGACTACATATAGTATTATTGTGATGCCATGCCAATAAATGGCCAATAAATGGATTCCTCTCTCACTAACACTTATAGTCACCATATAAATTACGTCATAGTTTGTTCACCTTTTAACCAGCATTTTTCGGCTTTTCTTAAAGTCTCTTTTGGGAATATGGATTGCATCACTTATGTACACATAAATCATATTAATGCGTAGTCTGAGGAATGCTTTTGCCCGTGACTTAGAGAGAACGCTTGGTAAACCCTGCCGCTCAGCCAGCACGGATTGGCATAAGGAGCTTCCTTCGGCATTGCTGTCACGTTTTTTACAGAACGTGAAGATGCTGCCTTAATCCTTGTGGTAAATTAGGCCCATGGGGTGAAGGCTTAGAGGGAAAAGACTGGCTTTCTTTGGCCTCCCATCCTCTCAATATGGCTTTGCATAAAAAATGTTTCTCTCTGAGTAGAACGTTTTTTACTGAAACCATGCTGGTTTAAAACATTCTTTATTACTTGAATGTTTGTTAATGTGATTATGATTAATGCTAGTTAGAACACTCGGGAGCTAAAACTGAGAAAAAAAGTCAGTTATTACTTCTATGATTCATTAAAAATCCATTAAGAATCATAAAGGCTTGACACTTTAAAACAGTACAGTCTTTTTTGAGACATTTCTTATTTTGGTCATTTCTGAGCTTTATTTTCCATGTCTTAGTTTTGACTTTCTTCCCCATATTGAAAAGAAAAGATGACATATGGTAGTATTAGTGCTGGGACTCAAGCATAGAGGATCTTTCTCTCTCTAATGGAACATTTGCCAGAGCTAGACTGTTATTTTTCCAGTCCCTCTGGTTCACAGTGGGCATCCTCAGGGCCCGTCCAGCCCAATGTACCTTTCAAGTGCAGCCTCCACACAAGGCACATTCAACTTCCTCATGAATCAAACTCACACAAAACAAACTTACTTTATGTTTACTTGATGTTATATGCTTTTTATGTTATAAAAACTGTAAAACAGAAAATAAGCATACCAAAAGACAGAAAGACAGGTAGGTACGAAAATAAGCATAACAAAAGACAGCTGAAATTGGGCATAACAAATTGGGCATAAAAAAACAGACAGACAGATAGACTCTTGGAATTATAGATTGACAGATGGACAAACAGACAAGCAGCTGCAGAAGATTGATAGACAGGACACACAGCTACACTAAGAAAATAGAAAATTGGTCAGGTATACAGACACAAGAAAAGACAGACAGACAGACAGACAGACAGAAAGGTGGATGCTGCATAATTGTCTTGTGGTATTTACCTTGTCCCTGATGCCCTGTCGAACTGATTCCCTCTCGGCTTCCATTTTTGCATACTTTGCCTTCCTCTCCTCTTCCTGTTGCCTGAGGGCTTCCTGTCTTTCTTCCTCCTTTCTCTCAGCATCAGGGTCCTTCTCCTCCTCGCCCCCCAGCATTTTACCCATGTCTTTGGTCGCCCCTTCGTGAGAAAAAAACAGAGGGAATTTGCTCCGAGACCATGGCTACATTTCGAGAGAAAGAAGAACTCCGAAGAGGATAACCTCTAGTTGAAGGTGAATTGAAAAGCTAGTCAATTAGATCTCACTGTCATGCCGTTTCCTTCTAAATACCCTCAATGACGGCTGCTCTTTTTGTCGGCAGGACATACAAGTAGGACATCCACCAAGAAAAGGACAGTGGGTCAGCTTGTTAGAAAAAAGGGCTCTATTCGGGGCTTGAGAATAAAGGGTTTTGACAGAGCAGATAATAAGTTCTGATTGCATCCGCAGCTCTCATTTATCAGTCTTCCAGTCACTTCTTAGCATTCTGCAGTGTGGATTTCCGGGGCGCTTGTGTTTGTGAAGCTCTACACTGTTGGTCAAACCGTATTAAACACTTGCTGAGGTTTGGTTGGCAGACATTTAATAACGCGAGGGTGCAGTAATTAGCCTTTAGTAATGGACAATCTGTCAAAATCATAGAAAGCTGTGTAGGAATGACGCTTCGTGAACTGGGGTGTAACGATGCTAGAAGAAACTACAATGTGCGCAATTTCTTGTCTTTAAAACTTCAAAATTTGTTTCATTATTTATTTATGTACTATTTATTTTACTACTTATTTATTTATTTATTGATTTATGTTTTATTTATTGTTATTATTTATTTTTTTATTTATTTCCTTTGTGTAGGTCTGGTCTGAGTGTTGTGCGTGTTGTCTGTTCCTTAAAATGTTAAAACCCATCTAAAAAAAAAATAAAAAAGTTGTACAAATTACATAAAAAGAAATAAAATATTAAAAGTATTGGAGACTATTAGTTCGTCACCTAATAAGTATGGACTTTTGAGAATTTAAGAATTTGAAACTAGGATGTGCACACACACTTTATAATACATTCGCAATATACATTATACAAAAAGCCTTTTCACTAACCCAACAACACCATAGAGTTGTTCTGAAAAAAAAAAATACATAAATACATCATATATAAAAATGTATAGAGCCTGCAACCTTTGTGTCTGTTAGAGTGACATTGCAGAACACAAGTTATCTAAGTTCATGCAATATGTATTCATGTCACGTCGGTTTGAGCCGGGAGACAGAATGCCATGTAAATGCAAGAAGGATTCTGTTTTCAGTCCAGGAGTTTTGTTCTCTCTGGATCAGCAGTTGGTGCGGGCACAATGCCATTGCTCACCGGTCCATGAGGTCTGTGCCCAACCCGCGTGACACATCCTTTCCCTCTTTACAGCTCTTCAGAGAAAGATTTTTATAGGGGCCTGGGGTCTCTTTGACTATGATGTTTACAGGTACGTCACGTGTTAATATCTTATAACTTTTTTTCATTCAAGAAACCTGATGCAAATTCACTCTATCCTCAACTCAACTAATTTATTGCTTGAGTAAGTGGCTCAGTGTGGTGTTACTGTAATTCCAACTAAATTATGCTTGTATAAAACTGAAAGCCGGTCATCCGGGTTTTGCACAATCAATAGGTTGGTTAGAGGTTGAATTGTCTAAGTTTACGCTTGAACAAAGAAGGCCCACGAGGAGTGTGGGATTAGTACCGCCATCAAGCCTCAAAAACACTCCAGGGAGGAGAAAATGAGTTTGTGCAGAGTAGGAAAAATAGGAAATAATTGTCTACAACTTTAAAATCCCTTGATTTCTGAAGAGTCGACTAAGGGTTTTAATTTCAGGGAAGGATTAACCTAAAAAATCCTTGGGAGTCGTGATTGAGCTGAAACTATCCACTAGGGTGTTCATAGAAAGATTAGCTGACATATCCAAAAACTTGCTGAAGGTGAGAGATGCTGTGCAGAGCTGACAGCCAGACATTACCAGTGGAGAGTTTATTCAGCATTGAATGGTCTGAGATGTGAACAGTGTTTTACTGCCAAGTACATTTTGCTTTGCTATCAGTTCTTTTCTGACTACTTGATTCATGAAAAAATCATTTTGTATGTCTTTTTTCTATCTTTTGTCTATACATCTATATTGCTCTTTCCTACCTACTCATCTATATTACGTGTCTGCTTATCAATCTGTCTGTCTGTCCGTCCGTCTGTCTGTCTGTCTATCCATTTGTCCATCTATCCATTTGTCTGTCTGTCTATCTTACTGTCTGTCTATCTGTCTGTATATGCATTTGTCTAAATATCCATTTGTATGTCCGACTGTCTGTGTCTGTGTCTATCTATCTATCTGTCTGTCTGTCTGTCTGTCTGTCTGTCTATTTGTCTCTGTCTATCCATCTATCCTTCTGTTGTCTATTCATCCATTGTCTTTCTTTATGTCTATACATCCCACATCCCACAAACCCACGCAGAAATGATCAATCCAATCCAATTAATATTTGCAATTTAAAAAGCCATCTTAAAAACGCTTTCATTTGAACGTCACTGTTTCATTGTCTATTTTTAATTACAGCTGTTTTTACTAGTGTTGCACTGGCTCTTGTCTCAGTGTCACCGTTAATCTGCGCTCCTTTGGCTAATTAGCTCATCTGATCGTGACAAAGTCTCGGTGTGACACAGAAGCACTTGGAAAACTCAATGGCGTCTCTGTGCAGTCGTGCGCTCCTCAACCACGCGCTGGAGTAGATCTCTTCATAACAAGCTAGCCATGCTAAAGCTAACAAAAGTCTCTGAAATCGTAGACCTGCTGTCAGAGAGATGTTTGCAAATTCAGTCTAATTTTAATAGAGGGACAATCACATGGTCTGAAAGGTCTTACATAATGATGTGTTCTTTAAAGTGTGTTTCTGATTTGGTGGGAAAGTGATTGAGATGGCGTGGAGTACATGACAGGTGGTGGATCTTCATCTGACGTTGCTGTGTGCCTGGTGCTCTAACTGTGAGGGAAAGTGTGGGTAGACAAGAACAAAATGTGCCACTCGTTGCCCGAGTGCATCTCATAGAAAAAGCTGAACATGCTTAACGGGATGCATGGTGAGATGTTTGACAGAATAAAGAATTTAGCTTTAGCTTTTTGCTTGGTTAAAGAAATGTTTATATAAGCAGATATTTATTTTCAGTTCACTGAAGCCTAGATAGATCATGGATTAAAAATGCATATATATTTTAGCAAATGTTTTTTATTTTCTCCAGCAATATTTACCAGTATTATTCTCTCCAATAACAGTTTTCAAATACATTAAATGAAAATTCCGAAATTGTGCGTGAAACTCATATTGACTTTGTGTCACTGCATCTGGCAAAACAGTAGTGCAAAGTACTTGAGTAAATGGACTTTGTTACTTTACTTCGATATTTTTTGGCTACTTGTAGTGAGTATAAAAAATATAAGCAACTTTTTCTCTCTACCTGTGACTGTGCGCAACAAGTTGGCATATTTTTTCTACAGCACTTAATTTATTGAGTGGATGAGGTGATATTGCCATTTGCAGGATGCTAAAGATACTGGATGCTATTTATGAGCTAAATTATATCAACATAAATTAGCAGTTGCACTTTTCTGCACTTTTGAGTTTGACTGAGACTGACTTTTTGTTCTTTTAATGTCTTCTATTTTATCCATCCTAGTATGTATCCAGAGTGACAAAATTTGCAGGAGTTTATTTGTAATCTATCTACTTCATGCTTTCCTTGAGAACCGAACCTATCGTCTGGTGATCCAAACACAAGCGCTCTACTGATTGAGCTATACATAACGGCCTTTATATAATGTAACAACCGCTGTGATTGGGTGTGTGAAGGTCACTGACTTGGTGACGGACTATGAGTTGGGTGTTCATGTTCCCTGTGGTTCCTGGGCACATCGCTGAAACTCAAGGACTTGGTGTTCCTTTCTTGCTCCATCTGTCTTTATTTTGCACCTGCTACACAGTCAGAGACCTGCTCTCTGTCTCTCTCTCTCTTCTTCTAGGACGTTCACCTCCATCAAAAGATCCCATACATACTTCTTCTCTCTCCCTTAAAGGTTGTGACCCTCCCACGGCTGTCCTTTTGTTAGCATGTGTGCTAATCAGATTATGATTTATGAAGAAGGACACAAGGTTTTGTCCTTGTATTACATATTAAACCAGCACGACCTTCACTGACTTCACAGCAGAGGACGGTTTAGTGTAAAGTCAATGAAGGTTGGTCTGGTTTAATTTGTATTATGGGAAAGAATCAATACAGAGCAAAGCGTAGTGAATGATGTTGCCAAACACACACAACAAGCTCTTTTTATCATCTTTTGTCTGATAATAAAAAACATTTCATAAAATTATTTATAAGCAATAGTTTAGGTACGCAGCTAAAATAAATAATCTTTCAGTAGAGGTCAGAGCAAGAACTGTGTTAAATCCTGGAGCCAAAATGGAAGGATTTGGCCGGTTTCCCCAGAACTAATAAGAAGCCAGGTTTTTTTTTTCTTCCTAGGGGAGAAGGCTAAAGGAAGTGAGGTGGCTCTGCTTAATGTCTGAAGAATAGATAGGAGAAGGTGGCAGGAGTTCCATCACAAAAGCCTTTTATCACCCGTTCGCTCCCATTATCTTTCCGAACCAGTGCATGAAGAGCGGGGAAATGGGCTGATTGTGAAGGGCTTGGCCGATCTATCACCGGTCTGGGACATTTTGCAGGTCACACCCATCCGTTTCACAATAGAACTTAGCAGTTCATGATCCAGTGGAAGTTCAAGTCATGGTATATTATAATCTTAAAAGGAATAAACAGCAGTTTTTATGCATCTTGTTTCTTCTTTCATTTAAAACAACCTCTTTAATTGAACGGTTTTGCTTGCCTTGTTTATTTGAAATCAAGAATAACTCAAATGTTTTTTTAAATTAATATTTGTAGCCTGTGTTTCCCCCTGTGCGCACACTCCACCGCTCCAGTCATGCTGAAATCACTGCAGTCCCGGGCAGCTCAGCATGCTGGTCATGGTGGGCTGCCAGATTTTGTGTATGACTGCAGTGGTCTCGCTCACAGCTTATTACTTTCATTCTGCTGGTTGAAGAGTTATGGCAGAGACCGAATCCTCCCTCAGTACCGAGGAACACAGAATTTGCTCCACAGATTCTTAACCCTGAGGGAAAGGATTATTTAAATCAAAGTGTCTTTATTGCCCACACGTCGCCCTTCACTTTGCAGATGGTTGTTTTGCATATTAAGGCCTAGGGGTGGAAATAATACAAACTGGTCATGACAGTGCGAAATTTGATCTTCAGAAGTGAGATTCAAGAAAACCCTTATTGTCGCCAGGATAAAATCGGTGTCAGGAACGCATCGTGCGCTACCAGAACAATTTTATTTTGAAATCTTTCATTGAAGGACGAGGAAGGACGATGCTGAGCTGGCAGTGCTAGACTTTTTATTGCACATTACAGAGGAGCACAATGTCACCTCTTGTCTGGCATCTAAATGTCTTTCTGAAGACACTTCTAAAAGGTTAAAAATCGCAGATTTATTTTTGTCTACTCCGATAAATGATAAAGAAGCCCAAGACCATGATTAATGGGAAGGAAAAAATAACATTCCAGTGTCTTCTAGGGTGAAATCAATATATAAGACAATGTTCCCCAAGAACAGGATGTAAGAATAGATCTTACACAGTGATATTCGGAAAGTAATTTATCACTTTTCAGAGGCCTCAGTTCAGAAGTCTTGGATCACCATCGCTAAGCAACATACAAACGCATATACCGTTTTATTTTGTTTTTAATTGCATTAAGTTTGCGGATTGTGGCGTGATGTACAATTAATATCATATAGAAATAAATTTTAATATATCTGTACATGATACAAGTCACAAAAAATTCGAAACACTTTAACTTGCAAAATATCCTTTGTATTGATCAACAACAATATACATTTTACAGAATAAGAGGATCATAAACCTAACATCTAAAACATCATTCATCCTTTCACTTGTACTTTGTGAAACGAGATGGTGAAATGCAAGTTAAATTCTGCAACTTAATAATATTAATCAGGTTGAACTGCAGACACAATAAAACCAATTCTCTTCAAGCCAAGTCTCTTGAACAGGATGATTGAACAGACTAATCATAAGTTTCCCTGTAATAATCCTTCCTTCAAATACAATCTTTTTGCTAAAATAAATCTAAATTTAATAAAAAAAATTTTGTTTTGCCTCATTTTTCTTAATTTAAAAACAAAATTCAAATGCTTAAACTACAGCGACACACCATCTTTAAGTAGTGTGATCTTTAAAGCTTCCTAGAAATAAAATCTTGGTTTAATTAAAGTATTTAACTTGCCTATTTACTTTCTAATTTAAAGAAACCCATTCCAAAGAAGTCAAATGAAAGAAGCTCATTTCATTTGCATATCAGGTGCAACTACACATGCCCCTAATTGTGGATTCGGCAGCCAATTAAAAACGCTTCCCTGGCAGGGTCACAGATCCAGAGCCAGTTATTAACACCTACTCCAACACATTTACACATTAGCATCCAGCTAACCAGAAGCGGCTTCAGTCTCACTTGCAAATTACAAGCTGCGTGTTTGCATTGTGTGGTCTCTTAATTGTCTTTGTCTTTTGCAATTACACTTTTTCTTTGGTCCGTCACACTGCTATTAAAAAAAGCATTTAAATGCTTTGGGAAGTTTCTTTCCAGACTTATAGTCGGTATAGTGTTAATAAGGAGACTTCTTCAAAGAGTGCAAAAAGGCCTTTATACTGTAGGATATATCAAAACATCCATTCATCTGTGAACAGTGTATGAGATACAGTGATGTACAGTAATGTGTGATTGCATCATCTAGTGTGCTGGTTTGTCATCTAACACAAAGCAAACAAGTGTAGATGTGCAAATGAAAGTCTTTTGTGGGGTTGGCTTGTTTCTTATTATACCATTAGAAGTTTCAGCAGTATTGTTGAATAGACTTAAATACAGTTTTTGTTATTTTGTCCATATTCTTACTGTGATGTTCTGTGCTTTTGATTGGAGTGTGAAAAACTGCTATTTTCCTCCTGAATGGAGGCGATGCTGCAGGTTTCTTTGCCTTGAATTCTCTCTTTTCTCATTTCTAGTTACTAAAAATCGTATTTCCACTGCAGATCATAATCATGTATTATAAGGTAGAATTTTTTCACAGAGAAAATTGCGTTTCATGAAATGTTGTTTTGTGCTTCAGAACAAAGAAACACACTTGGAGGGAAGTTCTACAGCTCATGCTCTCTGGAAGTTTTGATGAAAGTTTCTTTTTGATGAAACACCTCTTTAATTAGTAATGATGTGACTTAGTCTAGACTCGTCATTACTTATTCAGGAAAATGTATTTGAACAGGCTCAGAAAGTTCATTACTCTGGTAAATGTCAAAATAGGTGGAATAAGGTCAGCCAGAAGCAGATAAAAGGTCAAACAAAATAGCATTTCTCCCTCGGCTTTTTATACTCTTCCTCTGTCTGTCCATCTGGGCCCTTCTCTTTTTCTGTATTTTTCTTTATTGATTAATCCAATCATTAATTTCTCTTTTGATCTTATTATGTTTGTCTTCTGTTCTCTTAATCTTTTCACAAATAGACGTGTGCATAATGAAAGATTTTTGTTTTTATATCACTGTCACACCAAGACCTCACTCACTGATTTCTGAAATATTCCAATTTTCTAGTTAGGATAGCTAACATTATTATTCAGACTTACGTCGGATTTGCATGTGCATGTCTCTTTCTGACTTCGCTGGCAAGTGATGGAGATTGTTTGCCTACAGTTAATCGAGATCTTTGAAAACCCATTCAAGGACAATTCTTTTCTCAGCATGAAGCTCATGAGCAAGCTACGGACGGGTCAGAGAAAAGTGAGTTTCATTAGAATATATTATTTAAATGTGGAGTTCAATAAGAAGCTTGATATTTGCCCTTTTCCTTTATCGCTTTCTCCCCACAACATCAAGCCATTCAGAGAAACGTCTGAAAGTTTCCGTAGCCTGTGCTGAATAAGCCAAGGTCAAGGACAAATGCGCTCAATGCAGGTCACATCTTGTCTCCATCCAGAGCCTTTATCTTGGTTTGCACCATTAAATTGACACATCCGTTCAGGTCTCTTAACTAGACATGCCAGTCCTCCAAATCCAAACTCACTAGTGTTATTTTTCCTGGTGTTTTCAGGAGGACAAGTGAAGGTCATGTCAATTCCAAGGGAATTTATCTCATTGCTAGAATCCCAAAATACACTTGAGCGTAAGAGAAGCAATCTAAAGAGTTGAAAAAAAAGTAATTAAATTACAATTATAACCACACTAAATATTACATATATAAAAAAAAGTATTTTTTGTTAAAAGCTGTAATATGACAAAACAAATGCACAATTGCAAAAGAAAGTGCAGCATGCTTAATCAAGGAAGGTTTGACACATTTAATTTTGAGTACAGTAATCACCTTTAAAAAGGTCATCAATTCAAAATTCTGTCAGTTAATCCAAAATCAGAAAGTGTTTTGTATATTAAAGTTTTTAAGAAAGTTGGAAGTGATTGTATTGTGACACTCGGCTAAGAATGTGAAAATTTGGAGTTAATGTGACAGTTTTTATGTTGTTTTCCTGGCAGCCGCTTGCATCTACAGTACGTGCAAATGTTTCGCAAGCATGTTGCACCAAAACCGGCCAAATCTGCAGCTCATTTCAATACTTATTCAAATCTTTTCTCTTACAATGTCAAACGTAGAGCCTGTGCTTTGGGAGTTGCAAAACAGGAAATGCGTGATGAGGTGTCGACTTTAGCATCCTATTACTCAAAATGTCATAATGCGCACAAACTATACAATCACATTGATTAACGAAGGTGTTGTGATATTTAGAAGCATAGTTTGGTTCATTAAAGTTTGCCTCGATTTATCTATACGTCCTGTTGTTGGCGTTAATTTTAATGTCAGTTATGACTTTTAAATAATGAGCTACATTTTTGCAGCAATCATAGATGATGGTTATTTCTATCATTTTGTTTCCGCGGTTTAATTTGCTGTGTATGTAGGTGTATAATAACGTGGCAGTGTTTAGAACAGGTGTTTGTCACACCTTGGCTTTCCAGTTCTCCAGATATACCAAAAATACATTCAAATGCTCAAAGAATTAAGAAATGCATCGGGACAACTGTGTGGAAAGATGTGACAATCATGTGCCACACAATGTTCTGAAAAGCCAAAAAGTGAGTGAGGGATACAAGGACATTAGGACTAAAACGTTGAGATTTTGAACCACGCCGAGTCATTCTTCACAGCGACCTTCCCCTCATGAAAACAGGCATGCCCAGAAATATCAATCACGTTCCCTTTGCAGAACCAGACTGTGTTCTCCTTCCAAAAAATGAGTATTGTTTAGCTTCTGTTAGCTCAGAGAACAGCAGCAGTGGTCCGGTTACATCCCAATACCACCATCTGAGCAGCTCATCCTTCCCATTCCAAGTTTACCATGGTTCTGAAGACTTGGTATTTTGACAGATCTTTGTCCAAAATTAATTTCTAGATAATTCATGTGTGTTTGTCCTTGAAAAGGTGATTGAAGAGATCCATAAACTCCATGAGTTTTATATGCTAGATGACACTTTGCAGAGCTCAGTCTGACTTTTCCACTGCTGCTTGACATTGTCATGGACAGTGAATTCTCGAGGAATGTGCCCATAAAGCGGAACAAAATGATTGCATGTTATTATAACAAGGGTCAGGCCAAATTGGAAAATCTTTTATAATGGTGTTTTCCGTCTCAGACAGTTTGTGAATTCTACTTTAAGGGATTCTGTTAGGATGACAGCACTGACTTAATGGTGAGCTTTCAAAATAATATTAGGCCTTAGTGACACTTATTCCAAAACATGTAAATTACAGACGGCAAAAAAAATAAAGAAACAATATTGTCAGGTTACCACTTGCACACACTGTTAAAGTTAAAACTTTGGCAGTATAAGGGCAAAAAGGAAGAATGTGGGAGGAGCTAAGATGTCTGATTACTGAAGCCGTGCCCACTTACAGGTAATTGGTTGGTGGCTGAGACAACTAGACCCGTCACTAGCTAGCCACTCTCGTGTAAAGTTGGACAGGATATAGATGTAAAGAATGTAGACTTGACTGCCTCATGACGCCCGCCTCAACTGGCCAGTTGATGAACTGCAGTTTCAGTGACTTCTGGTATTATAATTATAGGTAAAGATTTAGTTATATGCAGTGAACACAGTTCTTAAATGTGGTTTTATAAAGTTTTAGCATTAAATACCAATTTTGCAATAAAAAAAACTATAGCAGTTAAAATCTGACTTTCAAATGGTTAAGCCTTTGAGAAATCGGATCAGACCTTTTGCATTTAGAACACAGCTGCCTTTTGATGAATACACACAAAATGGCACAGATGAGTCTATGAACGGATAAGTAACTCCCCGTGGCAGGATAAAAGATGAACCTTCTTGCGACGTGCTTAAACACAGATGCTCTATTTACATTGAGCCTTGTGGGCGCATTAGTTGCTGTAAGCTTTTCCATCACGGCAGAGCAGGAACGCTCAGTCTATTCTGGAGTTATCTGACTCAACACTCAATGAGCCATACGCTGCTTGTGTTGACCCTCTGGCCGATGCTCAAACACTGGTGTGTCTATGACTGTCACAGGAAACACTGGAGAGCTGCCGTCTGTGTACACACTGCCATTGTCTGGATCTGTTACATCCGCCATTACTGTAATGCATCTGACAGGACCTGTTCACTTGGAAGATTAACCTCTTTATCCTTGAGGAAATACTGGCACGGATTTCTGTGCAAGTTGCTAAGGCGTCGAAGAATGAATGGGATTTATTTGTTGCCACGGAGAGCTTGGACACTTGGTTAAAGCCCAAGGCCGAGTTCTACAATGACAAGAGAACCCAAACTAGATGCCCACAGGAAGACAGCGAGCAAATCTGTTAGCAATCTGTCTTTTTGCCCAAATAGATCTGTCTAGTGAAGTTCTGCAATTTCGCAAAAGCTGTCAACGCTGGTATTTTTGTTAAGTCCTCCTACAGCGATCAACCAAAGTGGAAGCAGAGCTAAAGCAAATTGTTTAGCAGCCGACAACCACCGGTGAAATGGCTCAAAGCTTGCCTCATCAAATATTCATACCTTTTGTGGTCCCAGAAACCTTCCTGACAATTATGAGCGTGAAAGGACTTCCAGCAAGCCTCTAACACACACCAGAGCCGCTGGATTTCTGTTGTTTTTGTTTTACAAGTGGCTGGGAATGCAGAAGTGTGAAGTGTGGGGAATCTTCGGAATTGTGAGAAAATCATGTGACCGCAGCTCAATGCTGTCGGATGGAGAAGGAATAAAACGAGCTTTGATTTTATGTCGTCGCCCCTATTTCTGCTAAAATAATCTATTTTAAGATCTTATCCTTTAATGAGCAGATTCTAATTAATCAGCTTGGCCCTGATTGCATTCCTGCATCCCTCTTCTCTATTTGAAATCATTAGTAATTAGCGCTTTGAGCATGTAGCGCCATTGTCCCCGTCTTACCTCAGAAGCTGAGCGTATCATTTGCGGCTCGCTCTCATTAATAAAGCCCAGCAGGATGCCACTTATCGTGGAGCGTGGCCCGTCATGACATCATATCCTGATGCTGCTTTACAGACACTTCCTCAGGTTGTCTTCTTACCTGACGGATCCTGAGACTGATTTTTAATCGTGTTCAGTATGAAGCCAAACATCATTTGAATGATTAATCTTGTCTGGTAGAAGTGTAATAGTGACATAAATCACTCTGGTAGGCAAATGAGTCACATGCTCAGCTCACGTAGATGTAGAAAAGCTAATCTAGACTGTTCAGAATGACGAAAAAAGTGAAATCTTAACTTGTTAATTATATTCGGATACATTTCATCACTAAAACAAATTACACGGAGTAGTTTTCACATTACAATGTATTCATATTATTCCTGTCAATGCTAAATTAATTGAAATATTTATGCGCGCGCGCGTGTGTGTGTGTGTGTGTGTGTGTGTGTGTGTGTGTGTGTGTGTGTGTGTGTGGGTGTGTGTGTTTGTGTGTGTGTACTATATAACTAAGCTTGTTCTACTCTAAGTCATGAACATTTCATGTTTTTCCTTCCATACAAACTCCAATTTGTAGCTTTGACCAAGAATTCCATCTTATGTTCCGGCGAGATCATTGGAATGAAAGCAGAGTCTGTGTACTTTGACGCTTTAATGTAAAAGAACAGAGTAACTTTTAACCTCCCCTTTAAGTTCCTTGTCATTACGGAACTGATGTTCTCCATGTTGGCCTCCATTACGCTCCTATCTTTCTGCATTAGCCACAAATGGCTTGCTAATTACATCTCAACGTTAGCTTACTCGTACACTCTACACTCTACTCTACTCGAACAAGTCTACTTTGGCTTACAATAACAGCAAATGACATCAGTGCACTGATGTTTTCTTTGACTAAATGCTCTATTTTGCGCTGTGCGTCTCAATGTGAATGATGTTCATTGTAGAAGGCTGTTGGAACGTTGCTGTGCGATTCTATTCACGTCTCTGACCTTTCCGTGTGTAGCCGTGCATGACTTGTGCATGAATTGTTCACCTGCAGAATTGCTTGATTGCAATTGATTTTGCTCCTATAATTATTTTACGAACCCCCCCTCCCCTTAAATCTCTGTCTCTCTCTCCCTCACATTTTCTCTCAATACCGCTTTTACCTCCCTCCTTTCCTTATTTACCCTGCTTTCTTTCTTTCTGTTTGTTTCTCTCACTCATTTTCTCTCTCCCCATTCCCTCATTCTGTTTCTTGTTTACAGAGTAGAGTAGTAGCATACATATACGTTTATACAAATGTATTTATGAATATATATATATATATATATATATATATATGTTTACATGTATATTTTATTAGTTTATATTTATGTTTAGGTATATATTTATAGCCAAGGTTAATTATTTAAGAGTTTGTCGACTTCCAGCTAGTTCAAGAATATTTTGTTAACTTGCAGTGTCGTTTTTGTGGATTTGACATTTTGGGGTCTGGCAATCCATCATATCTCTCTGTCCCAGGACAGGACTGTTTGGTTCATTACATTTGGCCTGTGGTGAGTGTGTGGATGAGACTGATATCACCTAGCTGTTTTTTCAAGGACATTGTCACTTGCTGATTTCTGCGCTTCACGGGTCCCAGAAGTCCACTGGCCTGCCACGCAGTCAAGATGAGCTCATCGTTGCCAGACCTAATGTCCTGATAGCATGCTGATTTGAGCCAGGTCCAGAAATCTGGTTTGTCTCTGTCATGGTGATTTTTCTTTAACCGGATCAAATACGATTCTGTAATAGCTGCTTTATTTGTGGCTTCTGAGCCCTTCCCCTTTTTTGATGGAACAGTCCTGTTTGTTTTTCATGCAGAACACTCTGACATTTTAGACTGATCTCTGATCAGTGTGGAAACACGGTGCCTTTGATTTACCATGTCATAAAAAACAATCACTCTCGGTTTGCTGTCTGAGAATTGCCAAGCATTTGCATTTCTTTATTGTTTTGTTCTTAATGCATCAATCAAAATTAATTAGAATTTTTTATTGTTCATTCTCACTTATGTCTTTCCCAAAACAGAATTACTTTTTGTTTCCTCTTCAAAACAAGTAACTAAAACTTTTCAAATCGGTTGTGAAGAATATGTCTATCCCAAAATTGTTTCATTTAAAATTCATATGGGCTATCCCGTGTCTTCAAGACTATGTCTATCTTGTCTATTCGTCTAATTACTTTGTTTCCTTTGTTTAAAAACAATCCAAATTTGGGTTAGGGTTAAACAGACATGTTTGTTTACAAGGTACAAGGTAACTGTGTTACCTTTGATTGTTGCTACATGATCTACTACCTGTGTCTTCCACATCCCTTATTCTGTATTGTTTCATGTACCTTTTGTGTTGCCTCTTGTGGCTGTTTAGGTTTTGAGTTGCACACTCTAGTCTTGAGTTTGTTTAGTTTTCCCTTTGCAGCATTTTTTGTGTTGTTTTTGTTTTTAGGGAGTTACATAAAATCAAAGTATCATCCAGCATTTTCCTCGACATTTGGGTGAGAAATGATCAAAAGAATTGATTTGTTCAAGCGACTCACAATTTATAATGATTCGTAAGGTGCAGTTTTTTTAAACTTCACTTGAAACATTGTTGCGCTTTGTCGCGCCTGCTTTTCTTGTTTTCCTTGTTGTAACTTGAGGATCTAATAAGGCCAGTGTGTTGAAGTGCACTTCCTTTGTAGTAAACTCACATAATTGGCGTGTCTATGAATTTGAGCAAATCTGCAGTTTCGTCAAAACACCAGCTGCATCTACAAATGAGGGTTCGAATATGGGAGTCTTTTTTATTTACTAATTTGTCACTCAGTGGTATTTCTACATAAACAAAATAACATTACATGTACAGTGCTACAGGTACAGTTGCCAGAGTTTCATAAATGAAAAAAAAGCCTAAAGCTTTCATACTACATTTGCTGCGAATTCTGCTTATCATGACATAAATAAAAATGACATGTGGGTAGTTAAAAGAAGTGTGGTCCCCAAATAATGAGAGTTTACAAAAATGAATAATTGGCTCAATCAAATCAATTTCAATTCCATTCAATTCAATGTTATATTGTTTGGTCAAAACTCAGAAGTAGAGATTATATCCTGCGAACAATTTGACACAAAATTAACCAAAAAACAGGAGTAGGCTGAAACATTGCTTATGCAGTAGCTGCCTATCCTCTTTTCTGAATCAGCTTTTCAATCAACAAAAACAACAACAAAATCCAGCCAAAACAAATAAAAAACCCAACAAAATATTGAGCCTGTTTCTGAATGTTTGGATCTTTCTTAGTACAGAAGTTGTCTGAAGTGCGAAAACGTGACCCTGGTTTTGTTAATCATCCCTGAGAAAGTTTGTGCTTGCAATGCAAAGTCGTTTTCAGTCCTTGGAATGTTCATCGCTGTTTAACAGTAACGCAATGTCAGTCACTTTGGATAAACGCATCCTCCAAACGATGAAGAAATGTGAAAAACAAAACCTGCTTTTGTGAACATTTAGTTATATAGCTAAATATGTCATTTTGAAAGTGTGAGTAATTTTATGGGGAAGAAAATAGTTTGGCAGCTCCAGCTTTTCTTGGCGCTCGTGACGGGTGGGATGTGTTTGTTTAGACGGAGCTGGAGCTTTCTGGCAGAACTCTGCAGGGACTGTAAAGTGTTGGCAGGTCAGTCGAGGTCTCTCCAGACGCCTACTACTGCTTTTTTCTCTGACGCCTACTTTCACCATGTAGGTTCTGATTTAAAAGCAGACCAAAACACAAGATTAGCTATGAGACCTTCAAGTCAAGTTGAAAGAAGAAAAAAAAATCATTAAAAATGTGCTCATCTTGAGAAACTCTTTTCTATTGTGTGTTTTTCTAAACCACTGGGTACCTTATTAAAAGGTTTTCAGAATATTGTAAAATTATATTTTGAAAACAAACAATCTTTTGCTGCTATGGTTGTGAACATGGCCCGGTATTGGGGTCACAGCCTCTCTTTTTTTATATTCCTAAGATAGCTCGCAGAGCAAAGCTCGGGGTGATGAATGATTTTCTAATGGCGCCACTGTAGGCCATAATTCTTCAGCTGTGTCACAGGGACCACAGCGAGTGTGTGTGCTGCACGATTTCACAAACCCCATTTGTTAAAAACCCTTTGCCTGTCGGTCTCCCGTTCACTGTTATGCTCTGTCTCCTTTTCTTTATTTAGGTTTTATCTAATTAACATGAATTAATTGGAGCAGCAGAATTGGTGCATTTTTTACTATTGCAGCATAAATAGAAGACAGACACACCTTTCGAATTACAACAGCCTTTAGATTTCAACTAACAAATGTTTTTTTTGAGGCTGTTAGAAATCCATCTGGCAGAAAACGTGAAGCCAAAAATAACAAGAAATGATCAAAACATAGATGCTGGCCTTTCTTCCATTCAGCTACCCCCCCCCTCCACTTTATTCGCTCAGGATATGGAAAATGTATTACAACTTTCACAAGAGCATGTTGGAATCTCCTTGGATCAGATGGTAAGTGACGCAGTTTGTAGTGATGCAGTTAAAACACATAAATGCAACAAATTGTACTTTAATTTCATCCTTTGATCCAATTGTTTTAGTTTAACTATTGAATGTGTATTATCTATTTACTATTATCATAAATTACTTATTATTTGAGTCCTATTGCTTAAATTGTGAGTGTATTGTATGTATTGTAACAAAATGTGAAGCTTATTATTTCTAATATATGTATGTATGTATATATATATATATATATATATATATATTGTCATACAGTTAGTGCTTTAATTGTTTATCAATTTCTACCCGTATTCTCTATATTGTGTAAATATTGAAAAACACTTCTTAAATTTGAACCAGCCACAAAACTGACATTCAATTCAAAGTCATTAAAGGTCAAACACAATCGACAAAAAAGGAACTGCATTAATGAGCATTCAAACCCTCAACCGCCTTTAGTGTGGTGTATATAGGGACTGGACCCATCTCTATGGTAATGAGGCTGAAATAGACATGCCATTTAAGAGTATAATAACATAACCTAGTGTTAATGCCAGTTCAGACCAAACTTTCACTCCATATCACACATGGCCAAAGGGTCTCGTTCATTGCGAATGCACCAGACTGTTTAATAGACCCACGCACCAGTAACTGATAGACGCCAGAGAAAACACAGACAGAAAGCACTGGTCACGGAAACTGCACAGCTCTCACCTTTATAGGCCTGTGCACGGATTAACTCTGTCAGGGACACAAAGGTTGCCAGAGATTCATGCTGGGCCTTGAACTTCATTTTGGACAGTGGTCAAGAGCAAGAAGCGTATCGTCCAAAAGACCTCTGCCATGTGCCAATGAGAGAAGGAGTTCTCTCCCAGGGATACCGGATAGCAGCTTAGAGATCCGACCACAGAGCGTGGAACGCCAAGGTTATCTAACTGCTGACGTCGACAAACTATTTTTGTGTGCCGAGGTTCCTTTATGTAATTTATGTGCTATGAGAAACTTGCCAGTTAAGTTTCACAGATCTGTAATGTATATAAAGACGCTCACTTGGGACATCATTGCATCTGGATTTATGTCTATGATACAATATTTTTGAAATAGTTTACATGTCTTCAGTCCGAAATTATTAAAAAGATATTTTTTTTACTTATCAAACCAAGAAGTACAGTACATAATGATTTGCGCCAAGGTGCCTCACGATAGTCATTGACTCATTTCACTCGTCTCACTTGATAATTATTCCCAGGACTGGGCTGTTTTAAGATGGAGATTAACCTTGAAATCATAGAGTGACTCTGGATTAATATTAGGTCGACTTTCAGGGGAAAGAAGAATTTGAGAGCTGCGAGAAATGCCAGTAATGAATCAAAGAAATGAAACGTCAAACAGATTTTAATGGGGCCATTTAGATGATGCTGAGCTAAATCCATAGATAGTAAATCATTTGTTCCATGTGTTTTAACCTTTTTTTATCTGGTGAATTTATATTTGATTATTTACATGCTGAGATATCATGCATTTGTATCCTGTATAAGTATGTTTACAGTACAGTACAGTATAACATGTACAGTATAAATGTGTGTGTGTGTGTGTGTGTGTGTGTGTGTACCTGCAAGTGTGTATAGTATGGGTACCTCACTGACTAATCAGATGGAATGCTGAAAGAATTTATTTAAATTGGACAAAGGTGTTGAGCACTTCAGTAAATTCACTTTGTTACTTTACAGTATTTTTGGCTACTTTGTACTTGTGCTGAGTATCAAAAATATAAGCAACTTTTACACTCTCTTTGACTACATTTTTGATTGAGTATATGTACTCTTTACTCCATTACCTTACTCTTTACTCCATTACTCCATTTGAATAGACATGATATTATCATCTGCAGGGTGCCAAAGGTACTGTATGCTATTTATGGGCTAAATCATGTGAATGACTTTTTGTTCTTTCTTGTTGATCTTTTTTGTTTTGTCATTTTGAAACGTTTCATTTCTATATAAGGAAATAAATCCTCATAAAATAGTTTCTTGCTTTTCACATTTAGTGGTGTTTTTAGAACTTAAATTCAGTTCGAGTAAACCATTTAGGTTCTTTTAAAATTACATACTTTATTGATGACTTGTGACTTGTAATGGAGTCATTTTTAGAGTATTGTATTTTTTTTTTTAAATCTCTGGTATTGGTAATGCACAAACATATAGCATAAATGCAGCCATTGTCCCACTGATTTATCAAACGAGGTATCACTTATTGATTTACAATCTGTTGAGGTTTGACGTAAACCTTGATCCCAAATGACTCATTAGCATAATATCACTTCCATTCTTTCCTCCAGTCAAGCGACTTACCGTGCTCAACTGGCAAAGAGCATACAAACCCCACGACATTGTGTAGGTTCAATACCTCGTCATGATTCATCCATTTATAACACACATGAATGAATTCAGCTTGAGCCGATCTCTGACTCGCGGTCATTCTGCGGACAGTGCCCACCTGTACTGTGTGGATGTGCAAGTCTGGTTATATCAGTACTGGTCTGCAAAAATCTCACAGCACGTGACCTTGGCAATTGATTGTGAAATGATATGTGAACACAGTGTCCAAGCGGCGTGACTCGCAGATGTACCGATTGCAGTGTCAATTTGATGCATGCATTGGTGCATTGTGGGAGGGGACGGCTGCGTCTGTCAAGATGGCAGGTGTGTTCTCTGTGTGGAACTGAAAGGGCCATTGCACACATGTAGTCCCTGTAGCTCAGAGCCAGAAACCTACAGACTGAGAAACCAGTTCCCATGGCCTGCCATGTGCTCATCAGCTGAACCCAAAGATGGATTGAGATACTGAAAGAGCAGAAAAATATGATAAAAGCTGTGTTTCTCCACTCAGGGCTGGAGGTCAGGCACCATTCACAGAAAAAGTCGAACAAAGAGGTTTCAAGTCCAGCTGTGGCTTACATCAGTTTCTCCTCAAGATAGTAAATTAAAAATGATGGAAATGCAATAAAAAAATTGCATGTAAATTAGTAGCTAATGTTCCATCTAGTTAAAATCTCTATGCTGTATTTCTCACTGGCTCACATTACAATTAAAGGTTGAGGATTGTCAGATTACTCCATGATCCCGGCTACAAGAGCTGCTAAAAGCCTATAATCAATTTAATGTTCCTCTGATTCTGCTTGTTATGCTGGATCTAGTATCTGTCAGTGCTCCCCCTGCGGAGGGATCGGCACCTGGCCGTAGCCCAGCCAGCGTATTGATTCCCTCCCGCCGCCGCGGTCATCGTGCTCACGATCTCCCCCGTTACACGCGCAGAAATCATGCCGGCTGAGCAGAACTGATCAGTCATTTGTAGGTTAGCAAATGAATCAATAGGAATCGGCTCCGGCGTTGTGCCATAGATTAGGATTCCATACTGTGATTTAAAGGGATGAATATGGAGAGTGACCTCAGTGTCGCTTGTGGATTTAGTATAATTTTGTTTGGTCATTATTTTTATTATTTAAACAGAAGATTTAGTGCAACAATTCGTCTATTTGAGTATCTAATCAACTGCAATTTTATAGCAAGATTTAGACTGCGTTATGTGGAATAGCTTCCGAATTGAATTTGATTAGTTTGAACAGACATTATTAAGGACCATATTAACCCTGTATGACAGGCATCGGGTGTTTTTTGCAGTAATCAGTCCAGTACTTCTGTTCATCTCATTTCCGTTGACTTAGAGTTTCAGGGCGGATTTTGATTGAAGATACTAGATTCAATTAGGCATTTCTGTGACCTATGTTAATTCGGACCCTTTGTCGGAGCTTCTTTGCTTAAGAGTGTGTGTACAGGAATTTAGGTCAAAATGGGGCCATGAATAGGATTATTTTTACTAAAGTGAGGCTATGGTCACTTGTGGGGACCTTTAGCTGGAAATGTATTGTTTGGGTTGAATGTCAATGCTGATCATATGCACTATGATATAAAATGAAAAAGTGTGTGTGTGTGTGTGTGTGTGTGTGTGTGTGTGTGTGAGTGAGTGAGTGAGTGAGTGAGTGAGTGAGTGAGTGAGTGAGGGAGTGAGACAAGCAGACCACTGTTTGGAAAAGGTTGTTTTGTGCGTCTGCCTGTCTAGACACATGTGGACAGACCTTGACTACACACATATAGAAAATCTGATTCCCACTCTCTGCCTTTCTATGGAAGGCAATCCAGCACACGTTCACTTGAGCAGAAACTGAAAAAGGATTTGGCTGAGAGCAGGACACAGCAGGATACGTAAAATATGCGTAAAAATCAGTAAGAAAACGAGATGGGAATGTGAGATTGTGCGCATAAAGGTGACCTCCCATTCTGCTTGCATTCGGCCTGGTGCTACGGGAATTCCCGGGAGATTTCTCTCACATAACCCTGATTAGTCTTACATCCGTGAGCTTTAGCGCCAAACTCTCTCGCCACACGCTGACCCATTGCCTCTAAATCTCTTACTGAGCCAGACAGGTCCAATATTTCACTTCAGCCAGTGCTTTATTATCTAATGTTGGTCAGAACCGTGTGTGGGGGACTGTCAAAACGGCTGCTGGTGAAGGGAGATTGCCCGAGCCTTGATTTACAGGTTCTATCTGTACTCAACAGTACAGACTACAGGGATATAAAAACACATGGGCTTGCCTGGAGCTAATACAGTAATGCACTAGATGCGTGTGAATTATGCATTAAAAGCTTTCATGCAAATATATACAGACTCCTTCCATCTACTTTGCATTCCAAGGCATTGCAAAATTTCTGGAAGGATTGCAATGTTTACCAGAAATGCTGCACATTGATTACTGTATTACCAAGATGCTGAAGCATTGCGTACAGTACGCAGGTGACTCATTATGGTCACATGATTGATTATGTGTTAATTACGCATTCCATTTTTAATTGTCATGGCATTCTAAACGCATTATCTGGATGTTATTGCTGAAACAATAATGACGTTTATATAAAGTTGCTTTTTATTGCACCTGCCTGCACACTGAATTGTGATTGGTCCAATCTTCAAGCATATATTTATCCCTTTAACTGTTGATTCATGTGTGTGGTGTGTGGTGTGTGTGTGCGTGTGTGTGTGGTGTGTGTGGTGTGTGTGTGTGTGTGTGTGTGTGTGTGTGTGTGATCAATGGCATCATTGTTTACAAAGAGCTGCCCTGAAACTAAGTAAACGTTAAATACAAATCAAGTTATAGGCTCCTTGAAATCTTTAAATACATAATGACCCCAAGCCAATCTGAAGGCAAGATCCATTTATCTTAGACATGCACTGCTACTCATAGAGAGAAAGGCTTGAAAGAGAGAGAGAGAGAGAGAGAGAGAGAGAGAGAGAGAGAGAGAGAAAGAGAAAGAGAATTTGGGAATAAACATGAAGGCAGAGAGCACTCTCTCTTCTCAAGGGTGAAATCCCTTTCCACACAGCTCAGTGGATTTCACTCATTTTCTTTATTGATGGAGCAAGTGGACTAGGGCAGGACCCTCATAGGCAGCTTTACCCAGCAGTTGGTTAATGAAACAGACCATATACCACCTTTTTATAGCACATCCCTTCTAATCAACAGCCACAGTCCCTGCTCTGGTGACTTCCCCTGGGACTGAATTGTCAGTCTCAGTCCTGACGTGGCTAAGTGCTTTGACGAGCAAACGTCCGCAGTGAGTGAGATGGGTAAAATTCTCATTATGAATGCAAAGGGGATTAATGAACCTCTTCTGCAGTTCTGTTTATTAGCATTATTCAAGGGCTATGCAGTATATAGGCTGTTGAGTTGATGTGTGTGTGTGTGTGTGTGTGCGTGTGTGTGTGTGTGTGTGTGTGTGTGTGTGTGTGCGCGCGTGTGTGTGCGTGTGTGCGCGTGTGTAATGCACAATTAATTATATATGAGAAACAAATAGGAACAATGTGGAAAATCGAAAAGGGTTTTTAGAAATTTACTTTGAGATTGTTTTGGGTTAAAAGAGAGCAAGCAGGGTGCGGTGGTAAGGCACAAGCAGGCACAAGTAAAAAGCATATTCTTTATTCAGATTTTTTGCAAGTTTAATCAAATCTCTGTGAATTTAACACATTATGAAAAACATAGGAGTATGCTCTAGTCTAAATGACTAATGGTCTAAATGGTAATAGAGTAACTCTATTACCATATGAGTCTCATGGTAATAGGCACGTAATCATTTTTAAAATAAAGTTAATATACTAATCAGTTCTTCTTTTTATATGCATCCTTAAAAGTTAATATGTACTTCACAACAGCAATTGGTTTGGAGAAACAGAAAAATCAGAAACTTACCTCCCAGCGCTTGCTTCATAACAAAATTCATCGTGATGGCTTTTTATTCCTTTCTTCTTCAGCCAAATATTACATTCAGGTTAAGCTTTACTTAAAGTAGTCCTTTGTCGTCAGATCTACAATGCAAAGTAAAAAAAAAATTGAAATGATGATGATGAAATAATAACAACAACAACAACTACAATAATAATAATAATAATAATAATAATAATAATAATAATAATAATAATAATAATAATAATAATAATCCACAAAAGTTACTTAATTTTTTTTTCGAACTGTAACTTTTTGACTAATACTTTTTTTGTATATGTTAATGTTATGTTATGTTATATGTTATGTTGATATTGTAATGTTAATACTGATAATAATTGTACTGAATTCACATGTTGTGCAGTCGACCAGTTTGTGAAATGCGACATATGAAGGACACTAAAGGTCAATATACAGCTCACAAACAGTTTACACATGAAATCAAGCATTATAAAAAGCACCATTGGTTTACATTAGTTTCATTACTCGCGCCATAATGTTACTTCCTACTTTAGTAGGAAAATATCGTCGATAGGCAGCTGTGGGACAAGCACGCGTCGTGCCAGTTTAAAGTAACGCTGCAAGGAGCCTTGTAATCGATTTACAACGTAACATTGCAATCACGAATTGGACAAAATAAAGACCCAACTGTGACGTTTACAACCCGCGGTTGTAGTCGCGAAATATAGATCGGCGAGAGCAAATATGGTTTGAACCTTCAATCTGCGAGCAAACTTTCCCTCATCCGAATCAAACCTTCACGCTTGTAGTCCGAATGCACCGAGGCGTTTGTAGAAAATGTGCCCGGATTTTCATCGTGCATTTTACTAGTTTTGGTCCACTCCTAAAAATGGTGATATTATTCTATACGTATTTCCTCCGCTTTTGGATGCGTGCCGAGAGCAATCACTTCTTCTGTTTATTAGCTGGCTGATTTCAGCACCATTGCTGGCGGACAGCTCCCGCTCCCTTTCCCGCTTCATCCCACATGAACCAAAACCGACCGCTCGCTCGCGATCCGCGCACACGCACTGGAAGGTCACAATTACCTGCACCGCGATTCCAAACGTCTCCAGCCGACGATTAACTCCAAAACGAAAGTTGAGCAGCAACGACACAGTGAGGTTCTAACTGCTTGTTTCTAACATCTCTGGTTTCCAGGCAAAAGAAGGACGTCCTTGTTTCTCTTGCTCAGTGAGGCAGTGTGTGAGTGTCTGTGAGGGGAACTGCAGCTGCTCACTGAATCTCACCAAGCGTCCCGTGATCTGAGCGATCAATTATTAACGACTGGGGTTGTCTGGGGTTGGTGTCCTACTACATGTTATGAGTATGTGCTAGTGCGATCTCAACACCACGCGAGCGATGAGCGGCATTTTGCGAAGGTCTTGTCGCATACTAATGGGACGTACACTGAAGCCTATAGTATTCAGTTGTTCAGTCGGGATGACCATATGGTTGGCTATATTCTCTCCGGCTTTCACCTTAACTTGTCCTTGAGGTTGTTTGATGAGTCTTTGTGAGCATTTTCCTGAACCCGCTTTTTTTTTAGCCGGTGTTTATGTTCATCCTCGGAGAATGATGGTGGGGAAGTGATGCTGCAGCAATCAGCGAGCAGACCTTGTTCTTTTATTTGCAATTGGAGACACTTTAGAAAGAAAATAAATAAATAAATCACATTTCTGTGCAGGTCAATATTAGTTGCATCACAGGCACAATTAAAACACAATAGAACTGGATGATTGCTTGTTTTTATTTGAAACACTCAACAACACATGTTGTTCTGACTGCATGCAATGTGAGGCTATAACGTTAAACTTTAATCTGCTATTCAAATCTGTCATTTACTGCCGTAATTATCTCAAGTTCTGTGAAAGCAGCACATTAATATATAAGATAATTACATTTAGCTAAAACAAATGTTTGTATACATAAAACACAGATATTCTAACTAAACACAGATTACATTCTTTTGGGTCAGTTAAAAAGGGTCGGGAATCTTCAAGCCTACTTACAGTAGTAGCGTCCAAGTGTTTGGTCAAGGGATTGTGTCTAAAGTCCCCAATGCCCCTTTTGTGAGGTAGTGACACGACAGGCTTCTCAATCCTTGGTAGATCCAGCCAGTCATCATTTGTGTCCATGACTCTTTATCCGTACAGTGAGCTGAGAGCTTTAGATGCTCTGAGCACTGTTTTTTTTCTGTTTTTCAATCCATTGATTTCTGAAAATTAGGGCCCATATATAGCATATACATTTTTTAGTGTATCTATGTGAATATCCATGGTAAAGGCTAGTGCTACAAATGCCTTCAGCCAATTTGAGTCTTCTCATTGGCCTTTAGATGCCAAATCTTAAGCACCAAAGCGGATTGGATAACAAGTCCAATCCCCCTGATGTCATTCACTATGACACATTCTCACACCGTTCCACGAGTGACAGAGACCAAGATACTTTGATTCATCTTCCCTGCAATATTTTATTAATCCTTGCATTCAATCGACCTGTTTGCGCTCACGCCAAAAGAGAAAATGATTCACATATGGAGGAGTGAAGGCTGGTAATAACCTGGATTACAGACCGCGGTGGGTGTCAGAATCCCTGGGAATTTAGAAGTTGACATTTTGAGACATTTCGCCTCCCACCGTGCTGTTACAAACAGCAGCGAAGAAAAATTCAGCTTCAATCAGCATTGTCGCCCACATAAAGAGTCTTAGAACGCTAAACAGTCCTATACTCCAGTTTCCAACTGTATGGCAGCGATAAGGACGATGATGTTGAGGATGTTGACTATGAGAGAAAATCCTTTGCTTTTATTTATTATTCCTGTTATAGGTTTTAATACTGTGTGTTCGTGAATGGCTCTTCCATTAATCTTTTTGTATTAGAAATGTATTTGTTTGTGTTTGTCACAGTTTAGACAGATTTGGTCTTGAGTTAAACTCTTGTCGTCTCTGTTTGCCGAGTTATCACTGTAACAACTGGAGATGATTCGGGAAAAAAGTGACAAAAGTCACTTTCCAAACTGTCCATCTCTGTCATAGGTATGAAAGCTCTGCAGCAGCTCACATTTTCTAATAGAAGGCAATGAATGCCTCCACAAAACCGGAGCGGAAATATCAACTGTCTTTCTATAAAACGAACTTCTTCAGGTCTTTTTTAGCATTCAAAGCTGAAGGTGAGATGTCAAAAACATTGTCAGCATCGTTTTTTGGAGAACTAAAACATCACATTTTCTCATCAGTCAAATATTTCTAGAATAAAATGAAAGGAAGGTAAGTAGATGAATTCAATATTGGCTAAATACATGAGCTTGTGTTTAATCCTTCTCCTTTCACTGTGAACTGTTGCTGGGTTGCCTGCTTTTTTCTTTCAATTTTTCTTTTTTTTTAATCAGGCTAAACACAATTAATGGAACAGTCTGCTCTTCACATGGGTATTAACAGAATGCCATGCTGAAAATTTATAAACTGTATAAATTGAAACGCCCACGTTTTGTTTTATACCAGGAACCGCATTTCAGCATTCAGACGAGGAGAGAGATTGAGAGAGGAAAGGGATAGAGGAAGAGCGATAGATAGAGACAGAGAATGAGTGAGAATAAAGTGTTTGTGCGTGCGTGCGTGCGTGCGTGTGTGTGTGTGTGTGTGTGTGTGTGTGAAAGAGCCAGCAAAGACAATGTTTACATAAGTACTGACTCGTCTTTCTAAAGAAATATTGATCATGCAGCTAATCTCCTACAAAATGCACTAATTCTAATATTTTGCACAGTACTAAATGTCTAAATGTGTATCTTACTCTATAAAATGTGACTGCACGTCACATGTATCTCTGCTTTTTCTGCATTCTTCCTAGCAAATGTCACGAAATGTCAAAATGCCCAAAAGAACAATGTAACCGAGACCACATAAAGTAGATTAGTTGGTCGTCTCTGAAAATAAAGCACATTTCCCTGAGTATGCACAGAGCTCCATCTGTGCTGGCGTTCGCTGTGGCTTCCGGATCGTCACGTGATGGTGTGAGATAATGACCTCTCATCAGAGGATGGGGGGAGACAAGCAGTGTGTCAGGATGAGTTTCAGACTCTTAGCCAAGGGAAAAGAGTTTACGAAAAGGTCACTAGAAGAGTTTACAGAAAGGACTGAAGCCCCAGGCCTCAATTCAGGAGAGAATTTAAGATGTTGTGCAACTGATTTGTTTTCATTAACAAGACGAGTTGAGAAAAGCCCCTCTGAGCAGGTTTCACGCCACATTGCGAGATGTGAATCTGCATCCTTAAGGTAAGAGATAATTACTACAGTAGACTCCAATCCCCACAGGTCACTTCCCTTTGGATTAATGCGCATGGAATTAATTATAAAGCATGTATGTGAATGATAATGTATGTTAGATCATCCTGCGGTCGTTTGTTAATAACTCAAAATAACCTTTAATTTGATACATTTTAACATGATGGTTGAGTGCTACAACACACTTGAGCAACAGCATGTGATATGGAGATGTTTGTGTACAAACACAACAGGCCTGGTTTAATCTATATTGCAGTGGACCAACAGCAGACGCTTCTGAGGGTTTGGCTGTGACATGTCCCAGATGATGTGGTTCTTTCTGCTGTCTTGTGTCTTTGTATCGTTTTCTCTCACTTTGTCTTTCTAACTTGTTATATTTAAAGCAACAGTGCATGTGCGACTGAAACTGCATTAATTACAAACTCTGTCATTTTACATTCAATTAAACTGTAGGTATGTGACTTTGTTGTGTTGTTGTGACAGATAAATAAAGAAATATAGGGTTAAGGGAGGGAAGGAAAACTGGATAGTTGTGACAGTGTTTCTCTGTTATATCATTGACAAATTTTGTTTCTGTGTTTGTGTGTTTTCTTTTAATAGTGGCGAAGAAATCTTGCAAACTTGCCTTTCTCTTCTCAATATCAAGAACCATACGTGACAGGTGCGAGAACATAGCGTGTAAAGTACACTAGAAAATAGCAACATAATACCTTGCGTGGTAAAGACCAGCTGCCAACCCAAATTTTAGAATAGAATAACAGCAATAACATTTTTTGTAAAAAGGGCCTTATAACAAAAACAAGCTTATATATACATACTGTACATATTTTAGCAAATATAATGACAAATATAAATTTACATACGTATACATCTATAACTAATTGATTTCCCATATCAAAAGAGTCCAAGATGTAATTGAGTCAATGCAACAGATCCCAGGGAAAATTTGATACACTCACATAACTACCAAAGTGCTGAGGAAGACAGTGACCCTAGTGACTGAGAAGATGAATTATTATTCCCAACACCGCTGCTGAAATCACATCTGGTGGTGTGAAAGAGAGCGGAGGCCGTCTGACCCTTCATGCTGCTGTAATGATAATTATCTTTCCCAACAGAAGTAAAATGTTAACAACACCACTGATGAGACATCTCTCCATAGTAGTTCAAGCAAGCCTTTAAATATCAGGGCAAAGTAGAAAAAGAAAAGTTAATTATTTTCAGTAGTTATTTGAGGATGTAATGAATATTTGATGGGTTTTTGCTGGAGAATGTCAAGCTTTTCTCACTAAAATGATGTCCAAGATGACAAGGCAGCATGAAAGCCCTACTGCCATCGTTTCACTGAGGAGAAACCAAAAAAAAGGAAAAATATGCTCGTTTACGGCACTGCTAGAAGTGTGGCACGTGCGATCAAATAGAACAACGAGAGGAAAGCGAGCGGCACATCTCCCTAGTCAGAAGAGGTGGAAAATGAGGGCGTAGACTGGTAGAATTCTCTGCGGAGACCAAAACGTTTTCGGTTCATGTGCTCATTTAAAAGACACAAGCCTGTGCAAGCTATAAAATAATGACTGGAAAAAGCTGTGCCATTCTGATATCTTGTAAAATCACTTGGTAGGCAGATATAGACTTTATCTAATGTCTTTTGGCTAATCTGTCTTCTCACCAAATTTGTCATTTTTAGTTTTATCGTATTAATTGCATGTTGGTGTGAACCGTAATAAAAAATGTACTGTATTTTTAACAATCTGCATCATTTTTCACATTTTGTTTATGCAGGTACTTGATGTCAAAGTAGTTCTGTGGTGTGTGTGTGTGTGGAGGTGAGTATAACACAACTAGAGATGATTGATGTGTCAGGGAATGTGGCACGTCTGAAAACACGATGATTGAAATAGTTTTTGTTTTTATTCTTACCAAAGGCCGTGTAATGCTGGTTTGCAATTTGCTGTTTTTATAAAATGGTAGGCCAATTTGGGAACTGGCCAATATGCATCTTTGGCAATACGTTTTAAACTAAGCTACATTTGCAATATAAAGCTGATTTCTAAAATGGCTAAAACATTTGAGTGTGTTTACTGTAACATGATCTACATTCTTCTCTCAATATTGTGTAATTGTGCTGACTTTTCAATGAAATGATGTGCGAAAGCTTTACTTAAGTAAAAAGCTAGTTGCGCAACATACTGATTTGGGATTAGTTGTAATTTCTTTTGCTTAAAAGAATTGTTTTCCAAAAATGCAAGATAGCGAAAATAGCAATAGATGGAAGAGCTGTAGAGCGGTCAGTGTTTAGTAATTATCGTTAAAAGCCTCGGGGTCGTCACAAACCTCAATTCTATGTGAGTAGAGGGACATTCTCTCCACGTCTAATGAGTGGAGAGAAAGGCCTTAAGCCTCCAAGAGAGCAGCGTCTGCCACTAACTGGCACACACATCATCAAGCACTTTTTGTCACCCTCTCTCTTTCTATCTTTATTCTACATATTCATTCGCAAACACACACACAAACACACACACACACACACACACACACACACACACACCCACACACACACACACACACCAAGTTAAGCAGAAAATTTCTCACAGGACTGAAATTGGTCTGTGTGAGAGACTCTCATAGTCTCAGTGGGAAGCCTTAGATAGTTTCTTCAGGGATCTGACACCAATGGCCAGTTTAATGAGCTTGTCTTTTCTTGAACTCAAACAGTTTTTCCTGAGCACATCAGCTACCTGTAATGGGCCTGTGTCGCAATAAACAACTGCTAAATGCTGTTTTGCTGGAGCACATTGCAGTTGATGCTGAAAAAGCAGAACATACTACATCTTTCTCCCAATCTATTTCTTTTTTTTCTCTCTTACTCTCGTTTTCCCTTTTGCACTTCCACTATTTTTCTCTGCTTCTTTATCTCTTTTTCTCTTGCTGTTTATTTTCTCCACATTTCTTGAGATGCTTTTTAAATAGAACTATTTTTTATCAACAACAAATCAACATAATGTATACTTTAGGTAAAATAAATGCAAATAATCTGTAATACTATGATTGTTTAATTTAACTTAACATATTATTATTTGATGAAATCCACATGAATAAAAACAAAGGTTTTATAACAATGCTTTTCGGAAACAAGAACAGCTTTGAATTTTTTGATTGTCTGATGCTCTATATTCTTCCAGATGACATCATCAACCATAGTTTTCTTGATGATAAATACATGTTTGTAAATGTTATAACACTCGAGTGAACTACATGTTTAGCACAGAGAGAAGCACATCTGAATATTAACTTTTGTTGATGACAATTCTATAAAAGTTAAAAGAGGCACTGCGATCTGTTAAATGTTCTTTTGTAAGTGACGAATTCTGACTCAAGCATCATTTACGTTGATTTATTATTTCAGACATACTTACTAACAAAAATACTGTAAACACCCGATTATGAGTCAGAACTTCTCTCTTCTGGATTTGATTCGATGTGACTGTCTGTTGTTAATTGATCTTAATTATTGTAATGCATCACTTGACATGACGTTCACTGTGTTGAACTCTCAGATAAAAATGAAGAGCTTTGCTTCTCACCTCCCAATTAGTTTGAATTGTCTCTCAACATGCATTCAAACCTAGAAAAGAGCAAGGACTAGATTTCATTCAGGTTTTCCCTCAAACTGCAGAGAAACTTGATTAAAAACAAGGTTCAAATGTTGATTGATTTTAAATGATAGTCTTCAACCTCTAATCAAGTTCCATTGATGATATTCCACAGTTGTAACCCAATGATAAAAACAGTAGTTTATTCCGCTATCTCCATATCATTTCACAGTTTTGTAATGACAAGAGTCTAAGTCATTTTCCAAGTCATCTACTACAGCAGAAATCATTTCACTAGAAACGTCTGCACTTCACAGGCCTATGATGAGTAAAGTTCACAGTCAGTTCACTTGAGGCTTGTGTTGTAGTGAATGACAATATTTGGATGTATTATGTTTGAGATTTGTTTTTACGGCTCACCGTTCCTCACGTCCCTCGTGCACTCCAGTCTAACACAGACAAGCCTGACCAAAGACAGTCATAGAGATTCAGTCTAAACTTCTTTGAACTGGATGCTTCTACCCAGCAAGCTATCTCCTAGACAAAACTCTAGATAAAGGAAGTTGGTTCTCTGGGCCCTGCAGGAGCTCCAGGCAACAAAAGTATTGGTGGAGAAATTGTGCCAACCCAGCGGTCACCACTGATGACTGATCAAAGTGTGACACTGCCACTGCTTCAAAGTACCAGACCAAACATGTGGTATGCGTACAGTATATATACCTCAAGAGGAAAACATTGAAAATTGTTCATGACTTCGTCAGATGGACTCTAAGTAAGGAGGCAGGCGTTTCATTTCGTACTCTTCACTGTGCCATACTTGTGCCAAACAAAGACTTTGGTATCGGACCTCAGCCCCCTGACAAGTTTCTCTCCAAAGAGACTTGAGAGTGAAAACCCTTGAGAGTGGAACTTTTGGTACCCCGATGACTGGAGGATGGAACACTGTACTGTTTAAAAATCTGTCTCAAGTAGCAGTAACTATCACTTAGGTCAGAGCGATAATCACTTAGGCCAGAAAAAGATAGTTATGAAGTGGCAGATGTTTGGCAACGGGTGTACCTAGAGAGACACAAGTTGGCCCATTCAACCGGTCTTTCCTTAAAGGAAGATTAAACAAACTACTGCTCCCCATCACAGTAAATAAGGGAGCTATATTGGCCTTACAATACAATATTGAAGTAAGTCAGTTGAACACGTAGTTGTCAGTTGTCTCCAAAACCTGTTCTCTTCTCTTCTTGGGACCATAGTTTGGTGTCGCTGGCACTACGGCAAGGCTCAATTTTAACGCTGAAGACAGAGGATTTGCACATTGTTCTGAGACCAAGAAGAGACAACTGCGGCCAATCATCAGGTTCTACAGCCTTGGTTCAGGGTCATTGTCCAATCAGATATTCTTGAGATTGGGAACAGGTAATGACAATGCGTCCCGGACTATCATTTGATTTGCCTGTTTTGTTTTTTTCCCCTTAGGGTCTATTCATGACCGGAGAAACTGTAAGACATTTACAGTTGCAAGTTCTCTAGCCATAAATGTCTCTGTCACCCTTAAGGTTTACAAGATATAGAATTCCCATCAGAGCGTTGGTAAAACCAACAACTCCACCTGAAATGAGCCTCCCCAAATTCAAGTCCACGTTTATTTATATTGTACTTTTCTTAGTTCCAGACCAATGTAAAGTCGCTATGCGGAATTCTTTAAAGAAAAATATGTCCTTCATTCATCTGTGTTCAAAAATTAGAAAAAGAGTCAGCTAAAAAAGAAAAGTGTTCATTGTTCATTGGTGTTCAGACTATGGGCTATGACCAGAAGAGCAAGCTAGATTGCGAAAGTGGCTAGGAAATCAAAACTTGTCTGGCAGGGTGAGGTGACATGTAAACTCTCACTTACAGTAAATATCACCCTGTAAGAGACTTTGTGCCATCACAACTAGCACAACAAATCCTTTCAAGTGATGTTTTGCTTACGTGAGACAACAGAGTTGAGAGCTAGATGACTAGGACTAGTTGTCCCTGGTGTCAGGATTAGTGGTCTTTCTTTAAATCAGACTAAATCTTGTACGTGGAATGAACTGTCACCTTTTATAACATGTCTATGGACACAACAAGTGAATTGGTAGTAAGGGAATGTCTTTGTTACTGGATATTTGAACAAATACACTGAACAAACCAATAAACGCACAAATAGGCGAATATTCAAGGTAAAGGTTAGCGCCTGCAAGTTGAGTCTCCAATGTTGGAATACATTTGTGTGAATGGATAGATGTAGCGTATGGATTTGCAGACAGAAGATAAAACAAATAGACAGATGAATTGTACAGATAAACAGCTACAGTCTGCTGAGATTGAACACACCCTTTAAACACTAAAGTATTCATAAGTATTGATTGGATCAGTGGTTATTTTCACTTGAATCTCTATTACAAATTCAAGACATTACTGTGGTAGCTTACCTATAATGGATTCTATTAAATATTCTTTACATAATCAGCAAAAAACCTTTTCATTTTGCAACAAGTCACTTTGCAAAACCTGATCCATACCATATGATTATGAAACCACTAATTATCAGTGTCTGACAGGTAAATTTCAAGAAAATGTCTCTTTATGAAAGGCAGTACACCTTTAAATGAACGTTTCAAACATATGTATAATAAAACCACTGTATTTGGTTTGTTAGGAAAGTCCTATAAAATCTCACACAAAACGAAAGAAACAATGAAAATAATGATAAAAAAACATTTGAAATGAATTGACGTTAAAGTCAAATAAGCAGTTATTGTCATATTGGTCCAGTACAAAAACAGTACACAGCTAAGACATTTTTACATGCACACCATGAGCAAAACAAGTACAACACTACTTGTGTGAAAAATATTATGGACTAGACAAAAGAACCAGGAGGTTTAAATATGGTAGCACATGAGGGAGGTGACAAAAGCGACAATTGGGGCTACTAAACCAATAAAAAATAAATTACCAGTACCACAAGAGGGTGTTGAACACAATAGACAGGACAATCAAGTGCTTTACACAGCAAAAACACATTTTCAGAGCATCAGTCCCATCAGCCCAAAGAGGCACATGGTAACAAGAACCTGGCAGAAACATTTTTGATTATGTGAAGCATTTTTTTTATTACTGACCAAGAAATCTGATGCAACAAATGTCATCTTCCTCAATTTCTTTCAGTCTCACAGTTACATCAAAGATTAACACCTCTCAGTGTGTAGCAGCTTTAATGCTTTGATGTTTTACAATTTTGTTAGCAGTCTGTGGTTCAGATGGCGGTCAGACAACAGAATTCCTCAGATGGACCTGAATCTTTTTGCCATTTCTGCTGTAGAAATGCAATGTAGGTCTCATGGGTTTTGATTTTGTTAGAAACTGAACATTTCATACTTTCACTCACATAACTCACAGTCTTCTTTAATGGGTCTCTAGATATTCTCGACTGATGTAAACTCAAGGTACCGTGGTATCGGGGTTCTCAAATGACATTTGTCTTGAAATGTTCACCAGAGTTTCATGTAAATCTAATTGCTTCATTACTTCTAATTTTTCGATGAGCACTATTAGATGTTTTTCATAGCATTAGATTTATAATTCATGTCTTGATTAATAAAGCACATTTGCTATAAAATCAATAAACCTATCATTTCCAATGCATTCTTTTAGAATACTTGGATGGAAGATTCTTTCATTGTAAATATGCATGAGGAATTGCATTAAAAGGGAGAGTTTGCTCTGTTGCACATCCTCCCGTTGGCTTTTAAATATATTATAGTGGTTGTAAATGTAATTTACTGTGTAGTGCGTCTGTGGTTTGCCAGTGCATTCAGGATAATGGCAGTTGCCCTGTTATTTAAGAAGATGCAGGATGAGCAGCGTCACAATTTCGAGTTAAGTGTCACCAGAAGCTCTTCATGTTTCTAACAGTTAAAATCCAAGCTGCTTATCACACTGTCCTTCGTTTCTTCTGAACATTATTGATCTGTGGCCCTTGGCTCTCTCTTACTCTATATTTTCCCTCGATGGACTGAAATGAATTGGTGGGTGAGGCTTTGGTGGATGGTGCAAGAATATGGAAACTCAAATATCGGTTATCATAGTGCATTTTTAATTTTTAGTTTCACAGCCTCTGCAACTGTAGCATTTTTTTTATTCTAAAGTTTAATCTTTAAACCCAAGAGTTTTTCTCCCATTTTTTTGATGCAGAATGTTTCATGCAAGCTTCTTTCCTCTTGTGTATTACCCACAATGCCTCGTTTCTGCAGGTCTGTGATTTCTTTAAGGAGCCAGTGTGTGTTGGGAAGCAGATGGAACTCCTACGCACTTTAATAAAGATTAAAGTGCAGCACAAGCAATGAAAATGGAATGAACGTGATGAACATAAAAAGCTGGAGGTAAGCTGCACCAATCCTTGAATAGCAAACATTCATGTGACTCATTTTTATTTTATAAGCTTACATTATCTGATGCAATTTAATGATGGTTTTAGCAAGGCTACATTTTTTCCAAATTAGCTTGAAATCAAAAGCTTTATGCTAAGTGTGAGATTTGTGAAATGATAACAGCTAAATAGAAAGCTCATGCAAACTATTAAAATGGTTGAATTGTGTTTAAGTTAGTGTGATTTTTCTGAGATTCTGTGATTATTATACGGCACAAAAATCAGACTGTGTTTGTCGTCACATTTGATAAGATTTGGATTATGCAAAATCTGTTCTCCAACAGATGGTTTCAAAATTTAGTGTTAAATGTAGAGCTTGATTCTAAAACAAACAATTGTTGAAACCATCATGAAATTGTTTACGTTAAATATTCATTAGAAATTAAATCAAGAGTGACTGGTCAGTCCGTTTACACAGACAAAAAAAAAACAAAAAGCACTGCCACAATTGCAACATTTCTTTTTCTAGAAGTTACATTCACATTGGATCAAATTTGATCTTTTTTGAATCTCAAAAATGTAATAGTTGGTATGTCTTATCTTATCTTGCCAAACGATTCCTTGATAGTGGTTGGACCCTTTTCTACTTGCTTATGGTGAGAAGAGGCAAGATACAGTGCACTTGAAAAACTTCCTAACTCGTGCTGGACACGAGAGTTGCTTCCCTGTGCCCTCTCAATTTCTTGAAGCCATCGGAAGAGAGACAGGATTATTTCTCTCTGGGCATTTCAATGGGTACATGGATGTAGGTAGCAGAGGATCCCAAACTGGCACAGCAAACGTAATGTCACAGCTTGTGTTGGGAATGTCTGGAAAAACTGTTCAAGGCCTGTAAGATCTTTAATATGTGTCATGGTGGCAATCACTGAAACAAGAGTTGGACCTTGGATACTGAAGGAACAATGATACTTTCCTAGTCTTTGGCTCAAGTCTGTGCCCTTAAAAGGGTCTGTGAGGGTTCGAAGAAGTTTGCCAGTCTTGTCTAAATGTGCTTTGTGGACCTGTAGGAGGTTTTTTACTTTGTTTTCTCCAGGAGTTTCAGTGACCTTTTCCTTTGAAGGGCTATCTGCGACAAAAGCAAGTGTTTTGCTTGCGTTGATGGCAATAGGTTTAACCTGTTTCTATTGCCATCTTGGATTCTGACAGAGCTGCCCTTCGCCACTGGTTCTCGTCTTTTTGGATGGTTTTTCTAGGTGCAGACAAGGGACAGAGGAAGTGTGGAGAACACAAAAATGCCATCAATGTTTTTTGCAGATGATGTTGGCATGATCAAGCCAATCCTTTCAGCAGTCACTGGAATGATTTGTAACTGAATGTGAAACAGTTAGAATGATAATAACCATCTCCAAATCTACAGATCTGTTCTGATGATTCTACAGTAAGGGCCCACATTTTGGGGGCCACCAAAAATCAGCTTTATTGCAAAACAAGTCTGACACTGTTGATATTAGCAGTATTATACTGGATTTAAAGAGTACTTATGAAGGAGCTACAAAGGACCTAAAAACAAAAAAATTTGACAGTTGGGGTCGCGTGTTATCTTGTTGGACCCACTATCTGTGTTGCAGACTCAAATCTGGAGAGTATTATTCGTTTCAATTTTCAATTTAATGTCATTAAATATTTTTTTTATTGAAGCACAAAATCTATGACGGAATAGCTGAAATGAATGATATCATACATATGCATGAAGATAAATCTAGTTCAGATGAATTGATCATTCCAGCTGTGACACTGCAGCTAAAGTTGTGGATAAAAAGTAATGTGCTTTGTTATTTTTGGTTTAGATGTGTTGGAAAGTGTGCTAGGGAGAGAGCGAATGAAAGGCCTTGTGATTAAAGTGAGCTCTTGTGGTTCAGACGTGGGTGTCGATTTTCCCTGTGGTGGTTGCGTGGTGAGGTGAGCGCCACTGTCAGGCTTTTGTGACGATTGCTGTGTCTCAGTTTCTTCAAGTTGAAGGAAAGGATGGTAAGATTCATAAAGCAGTGTCAGTTCATATGGAGCTGAAAATTGTGTGTTGCTATATTAATATATATATATATATATATATATATATATATATATATATATATTATATATATAGAGGTTTTTTTTTTAAATAAATCACAAATTGATTAATTTAAGACAATCATTACAGCTGTGATGTCCGCAAGAAATTAAATTTTATCCAATTATTTTTCTGGAGAAACAAGTCTTTCTGCTTCTATAAAATAGAGCATTTTAAAATAGAACACTTCAGAAAAAAACTTCAACGACGGAAGTGGACTTCTTAGTCATAGTCCATTCTTACATAACATATTTTAGTCATGCGAGCACAGTAGTTCTTTGAACTTCTGTGTTCCAAAAAATGCATTCAAAAACATGTATGCAAGAAACATTTCTGTTTTGGTTCACAAACTACACTTTGTGAGCCCCACTTTAGTAATAAAAACAACACATATCTCTGCTCTGCCAGCAGGAGATATCACATAAAGGAATCACATGGACTTTAAATGCAGTATGATGGAATCTGGTCAGAAAGTGTCACTGGACAAGAACACGAGGCAAAGAAAGACATTTAGATCCACTGAGACTTGCGCCACCATGATGAGTGTTAGAAAACAGGTTTTGCAGACAGGTTTTGTTTTCCTAGCCACTGTCACGATCAAGCTTGCTCTTCTAATCATAGCCCATAGTCTGAACAATGGACATTTTTCTTTTTAAAGACAATTTTCCCTAATTCACATAGCGACTTTGCGTTGGTCTCAAACTAAGAAAAGCGCTATATACTTGAACTTGAACAAAAATCACTGAAGAATCCTGAAAATCCTCTTGCTGGTGTGCCACACATTTCTTTATATTAATTATAACTAGAAATTTCTCTAACCAAACATTTTGCAAATGATGGATTTCCTTTCCTTGTTGCTTTTCCGAGCTGATGATTTGTCCGATATTTCGTTTCCTCTCAACCGTCCAGACCAGCAGGAACCGGGCTTAACCAATTTCCTTCAGTTCCACTTCCATCATACATGATATTAAAAATGCAAAATCTCATGAGAGTGCTTCATCCGTGTGAGCTGGATCTGAAGTGGCATCTCTTGCGAGCAGAGTCACAGCTGAAAGAAAAGCTGCTGGGATCACGTATTGATTTCTGCTCCTCTCTTGTAATGAAGACGGTGAGCGCATTGACAAACCTACTAATGATGCGGCTGATATTCCACAGCTGCTGCCACTCTCCGCCCTTTTGTTTGGCTCCATGGAAAGGCGCATCACTTGGCTCGCAGCCATGAGTCTGAACCATTCAAAAGATCTGTTTCTTTCCATCTCGGGTTGCCCATTATTGTGTAGCCTGTAATTAGCCATTGATTGATGGATATGAAGGTGCCATTTCCTTTCCAAATAAATGTTATACAGCCTTCGCAAGCCACGTGATCTCTGCTTAGTCGCGGCATGTTATCTTCGCTAAGTATAGCTCCAGTAGACGTATATCATGATCTATCTATTCAGCTGGTGTGTTCTCATCATTCTTTTATTTTGGTAGTACTTTAATGCCACTCTCGTTATTTCAGACATGTTTTATCAAGGTGCAGGATGTGCCGCTGTGCAATTAGATCCATGGTTGGCTAATGTGTACAGGGTTACCAGAAAATCTCCCGAGTCAAGGGCCTTTATTTTATGGCATCTTCATTACCGGAGTTGGTATGATGCATAATTGAATTCAGTGGATTGTTTGACGGCCGCCGGGGTGGGTCCGTGGCCCTGACCTCACGGGTTAACAGTGTTTACACTTCTCTAGGCGCATAGGATATGGAAAAATGACACGGTTCCGGTCGAGAGGCCATTTTATTCCATTCTCAAGCATGTATCGGATCTGTTGAGAGGGCCCCATCAATAATGACAGAGCTATGAAAGGACATTTTTGTTTTCACTTAATTATCTTTTAGTCCTTTGGTGTCAAGAGGCACAAGTGCTCAGGATGTCAGATAGCAAATGTTTCTGAAAGTATAATTGTTTGCCGTCTACATCTTGGGTTTTGTTTGATGCTATTTTATCAATATAGGAATTAATGTTCTTTCAAATTATACGTGAGTGAGATTGACTAGTGAGTGAGTTTGTCAATATGGCCACTATGGACCAATGCCCTCCACTGTGGGCCGAAATTGCCCTCCACAATAAACCTATATAGTGAAGTGAACACACACAAACCGGGAGCAGTGGGCAGCCTTAAATCAAATTCAGTGATCACAAACCTTTAGTCATTTAAACACATTAATACATAGGCTTTATTTAGACACACTATACTGGTATATTACGTAATCTAATCAAATTGGTTTGTGTTCATTTACTATTTAAATTGCATTTTGTTTTTATGAAAAAAATTTTTTATAGATGTGTTACATCCAAAGTAAAATTATATTTATAGTAGATATAATGTCCCTGAGATACACACGTAAACAAATTTTAAAATGTTTTATTATTTTAACAATGTCTATAACATTAGTTATAACTCTACAGAAACTATTGAGACTTAGCAATAAATGTAATCTACTGTAAGTCCAGTCCAAATACAATTTTAGATACGCTTACTTAGAAGTTTAAAATAAGTTTAAAGATATGCATTTTTGTAAAAATAATACATTTCTGTCTCTTAGACTTAAATTTTTCTTTTTAAACGTCAAAAATGACAAGCAGATAAGAATAACATGTCACTATTCATGTATGAGCCAGCGAAACAAGCTCTCACATGATGCTAGAATCCAGAGCTCAGCTGTCATTCTGACATGTGAGGGGGAATTAAACCGGTAATTTGCCCCTCTGTGCTGCTCTGGATCAGTGATGTGTGTGCAGTGTCTGTAGGTTCTCAACACGCTGGAAACCGCTGGTAACTAAACAGTGTCATCCATCAAGTCATGTATGAAAACATCTTCTGCAAGATTTACTTAGAGACAGTCAGGAGAAATTAAGATTTTACTTTTGGATAACTTTCTTCACAGTCTGTGACAAGAGAAGGCTTATCTCACATGAATGTTCTCTACTCCGGTTTGCATAGTTTTATTATTTATTGGTTTTCACATTTTAATTAAACCAAAAACATTTTATTTTTTTATGACAAAATACTATTACAAAAAATCTAAAACCTTCTGCCAACACCATCACATGCAAATGCAAATGTCTCAAATAAAAGTCAAAGAAGCTTGATTGTCATTCCAAACACATACAGCAGAGCAATACACAGTGAAATGAGACAATATTTCTTCAGGACCCTAGTGCTACACAGAACACACAGTCGACAGTGGGGGTGTAACAAATAATAAATAGAGGGGGAAGGCAAAGACACAAACGTGCAAGAACAAGACATTCACCAAGTAATCATACACCAACCAGTGAGCTGAAAACTGCAGGGGTTTGTGCAAGTTTGTGTATAAAGTCCATGTATATTAAGTCTATATAATACTCTTCATAGGAGTTCATGTTTTTCCTCATCTTCATGTAATGGATTCTAATGGCTTTTTGTGGTTCTTAAGAAAGAGTGAAAGATTGAACACACACACACACACACACACTCACACTCATATATTGACTCATAAAGAATGCGAGTGATGTGTCATAGGGTCTTTGTCATCCTTCCTTCGATATTAAGAATCACATCTGATAGTGTTGGCCCAAATACTCCAGTACCTGAAGAGTGTGTTTGAGGTGTGTGTGTGTGTGTTCACCTTGCGGATGACCTTGCGGTGTAGATGTCCGTGATGGATGAAAGAGAGACACTTGCTGTCCTTGCAACGTATATCGTTTGTATACTGTATATATAGCAACACTTACTAGTGCTGAGTTCTTATAGCTTGCAGCTATGTTTCAAGATTGATGTGGTTCATTAGATACAGTTGCTTTTAAATATTTAACAAACTGTACTAGATGCCAGATTTAGGTTAACACCTATTTTACGAAGACTTATAAATAATAATACATTGTAGAATGGACTGGTAATTATAAGCAGTATATTATCATTATTAACATCATCATCGCAATGTTTTTTAGTTAAAGATTACGTTTACACAGTGGCATTTTCCCATAGATGGAACAATTTTCAAGCTTTAATATTTTGGAAAATTTGAAGGCGTGTACAGTTTCAGGCTCAGTAAATGAGTGTGTGCTCAGTGGTGTACACTGCTGAGTGAAGCTGTCTGTACGGGTGTCCCTGTGGTTTCTTATTGTCAACTTGAATCATATCCTTGTGAAAAAAAAGAACACACAAACAAAAATCCATGAAAATGTGGATCCTCTGAGCTGAAAACATCTTCTCAAGATCATCGGCAATTGTGGAGACATTTTCAGAATCGCTGAGTGTTTTATACTCTTCAAAACCAGACAATAGTGAACAGAAACGTAAAATGCTTTTTTATTTACCTTCTCAATAGTTTTTCGATTGAAAATTACAGAAAATGTTGAATGCATGAGTTTTAAGACATATTAGACAGAAATCACCAACATTCTCAAATTCTTGCAACGTTGTTTAAACATATAATCGAAAAAATACAAAACAATTTTTTCTAAAATTATTCTCAAAACATTTGCTAGAGACTAATATTTTTCAAATACTTTGGTAGAAAATTCGTTCCTTATACGCTCTCATTGTGTTGACATGCAGCCAGTACAGGAACAAGGACACGCCCTTAATTAGTAGCCAGCCGATCACAATTCTGCTCCAAGATTGCAGAAACATCAGGACCAACATTGTGCTGGATCAGCACCAAAAATGAAACAAAGCCTCAGTTGAGGCCTCCGGTTCCGGGCCAGATGTCACTACCAGGGTAAACAATTCCAATCGCCTAAGGAAAACCAAACTGGGCCAAAAGCTAAGTTCCCTTCCACTGCACCGCTATGCAGCTCTCTTCAAAGTACAAGTCCCTCTTACTGAGACGTATTGTTTTGACTGTATCCCAATGTCAAAGTTGTTAAATGTACACTTGAGTTTGCAGTGATTGGCTGGGAGTGAAAGCCAGTGTGAGGGAATTAGAGATCATATGCTGGCCGTTTCCCAGCCTGTGGGAGATCTCGCAGCAGTAGAGTCGCGTGTGGAGATCTGTCAAAATGCTAATGCTTCTGCTAATTACTTGTAGCCAAAATGTCCATTTCAGGTCAGTAAAACAAGGTCATGCTCAAACTTTGGAATATTTAATACTAGCTACAATATCATTTTAACTCATTAGAACTCAGCTTCTTGCATTATTTAGAGTTTTTGTTGCCTGACTAAAGCAGCGTTCACTCACTCCTGCTTTTCCATTTGATTCCAACTCTTTCATCACCCCCTTAGTTGTCTAATTAAGAAATATCTTGACATATTAAAGCTACTGTTTGTTTAATTCCCAATACACCTTTTAAATTTCTTTCTGTAAACTCGTATAAGTGTATGATTCTCAGAATGTCTGTGAAGTAAGCTTTGCTAATAAAGAAGTGTGTAAAGCCGCTGTCGATATTGCATCACAATGCACAGACTTTCCGTTTATCACAATATATTTTGGAGAAATTTTGATTCACATTATGTATCAAGATGGTTTTGAGTGTGAGTATGTGTATTTAGTGTGAGTATGTGTATTTATAATTTGTACTACACATATCTGAGTATTTTATTCCTACGTACTATATGCAAAAGGAATTAATTTTAATAAAGTAGATATTTTTACACACACACACACACACACACACACACACAAATAATTTTCAAGTTTACATTTTCCCTACAGTGGCAGATTTTAAAAACAGAATGGCTGAGTTGGAAAATGTCACAGCATCGCATGTGACTGCGGGTAGGGGTTATTTTGCTGTATTGATGGTGATTTGAAGTCAGTTTTGTGGTGATATTCAGCAGTGATGCTTGGACAGGATATGGAAGCCGGTCTGGACTTACGGAAATGTCCAGTCAGACAGATGAGAAGGTGTTTGTTAAAGGGCAGATCTCCTGGGAAATCTGCCATCTCTCATTCTCTTTCTGCCGCGAGCAGAACCACAGGAAAGCAGAGACTTCAGACACTTTAACAGCAGTAGATACAATTTATAATGTTAATATTAACTTTAACTTAACATGAGTCATAATTTGTGTTTGTGTTGAGCTTGTGTTTAAGTCACTGCTTTTATTTGTTTTTTTAATTTGTGTGAGCACGCTTTTTTTTTTCACTGAATATAGATTTTGACTGTTGCAATGGCTAATATCTTATTTTCTAAGAGCAAAAATCTTTTCTCCTTGATTTTTCGATGAGTTTTTGTCAGCCTGAGGAAGAAAAGAACAAGCAAATTACATATTTAAACAGCTAGATTCTACTCATTTGATGTCTCATTGTCACTGAATATTGCATGAAAATGAATTGATTTCCATTGTGCGTGTGATTGAGAGTGAAGCCAGGAAGCCTGTCAGCACCGTGCTGCTTGAATTCATTTAAGCATTGAGAGACGTGCGTGCAAGCATTTGCTCATATTGTTCTTGTAAAGATGCATTTTCTTGCTGAAGACTCTCACACACATCACATTTAACTGGAGATGACACATAATCCACAAATGGTTGAATGCACAAACTGTGCCTGGAAATGGGGTTTAAATTATGTAAAGGCTTCTGCAGGTGCTTGATGGTTCATATGCTGACATTCACTTGTCCACCATACACGGCAAAATAAAACCAGGCGGGTGAATAGAAACCCAAAAAGGAGCAGAACTTTTCATCGCAGGGTTCAGCCCACAGACCATTTATACATGCTGGGTTATAAACACTAGCGCTCAACCAAAAAACCTGTCTTCCCACGCACCATATTTGTTCGTGCTGCATGGAAGGAAAGCCTTCATCTGCCTCGATTTCAACATATGCACGCTTCGCCCTCCCTGCTTCAATTCTGGCTATTCTAGGACAGAAGATCAGTGGAAAGGATTTTTCAGTTACTCCTCGCTACATTTATTTGTTTGTTTGTTCAAGTGTCATGACAACGTATACATTACCATAAACATGTCTGCGTGTGTCGATGCTCAGCAAAGTGAGTTTAAATAAAATCTTGTTTTCACATTCTGTGCAGACGAAAACAATGTGCAAATTCGAAACTTTAAAACTCAAAACATTGTACAAAAAATGTACAATTCTTTGACTGTTCGTTTCATAGTTTCCAAAATCGAGACATCCATAAATGTTCTGATTGTCTTTTCCATTTCTGGGTCACAGTGAGCTGGAGCCAATTGAAGCAACTCTGAGCTTGAAGGCGGGACATGGATTGACGGCTGACCAATCACAGAGCAGACCACTCAACGCACACATGTTTTTTGCTCGTGGAAAGAAACAGGGTTGTGGAGACCTTGAGGAAACCCATGCAAGCACGGGGAGAACATGCACATAATTACACATAGAACGGATACTATGTGAAACGGATGCTCTCCATATTCACTGCAATATTAGTACAGTGACTTATTGGCGTAATATTTATTTGCTCCAAACTTATCATCTTCCTTCAAGAAACTAGGAGGTAAAAACAAAAATGTATGCAAAGTTGTTTAATCAATTATTTAGCTCTTTTTATTCTATGACTGCTTATTGATGACTACAGTAAGATTTGGGATCTTGTAAATCATTCTTTTGCAATTAATAATTGCAACCTTCAAAATGATTGAAAATTATCTGCTTTACAAAAGCATTGCATAAGTAATTTCCCTCTGTATCTGCTCTCGCTTTTCATTTCGGCAGGTCCAGGTGAAGGACACATTCTTTCTTCTCTTCACGATGCGTGTTTTAACAGAAAGTCCTTGAAGCCATATCCAGCCGTCACATCTGACATGGATTCAGATCTTCTCACAGGTGCCGTCTTCTATCTTCATCTCGGCTGTGTGTGTGTGTGTGTGTGCGTGCGTGTGTGTGTGTGTGTGTGCGTGCATGTATGTGTGCATGGAGGTGAGTTTGTGAATGCGCATTCAAGTGTTTGTGTGTGTATGCAAATGAGTTTGAGAATGTGTGGGTGTGTCTGCTTATGTGTGTGTGTGTATCATCCAGCTAAAGGCTGATCCTGACATATCGATTTATCTTGCGTTGGGAGTGCATGTAGTGTGCCTTGCATACAGGATGAGTAGTGTGGGTTTGTTTGCCACTCCGAGTGATTATTTATCCCAGCATGTATTGACCAGGGAATCTCCGACAAACGAAACCCTCCTGACTTTCCCTTTTGGCTGCTTTCACCTCTGTCCTTCAGTTCTTCTCTACATACCCAATAAGATTTGCTCTTTATCTCTAAGCCCAGCTGATCTGAGCGCTCTTGTAAACATGTGAGTGTGTGGGGTTTTTCTCCTGCACTGGCCGTTCTCTCTCTGTGTCATTGTGCCTTCTCCAGATGAAAGCAAAGCAATTAGCATGTTAATTGTATTCTAATTAAGCAAGCCCATTTAATTTCCCATACAACGCTTTCACTAATCATCAGTTCTTTTCTCCTTTTCATTTAGAAAAGATAGACATTGCGCAATAGCAGCATGAGTAATTGCTGAATTATTTAATGTCATTCTTTCAAAATTACCATCCAAAAGTCACTTTTTGTGGAAAGTGTGGTTTAATTTTCTATAATCTGTCCTTAAGTTTGTTGATAAAAAAAAAGCTTGACAGGGAAAGAGATGCTTCAAGTGGTAGACAGGAGATTCACCCTGAGTAGGATGCTTTTCTGGATCTCTTCATGCTGAAAATTAAGTCCACCTTAAATTATCATGCGTCAATTTTTGTAGGTGACTTACACAAAGAAATGAATTTAAAACGGTGCAAATTACTGTGAGTTTGCTTTAGTAAAACATATGTTTTGCTTTCAATTTTAGTTTTAGTAAAACAGACCAATGAAATTCCAAGTTATGTACAAATTTGTTCAGTGACTGATAAAAAAAGAAATGTAAAAAGACTATAATGAGTATTTTGTAAGGCGCTTTTCACAGTTTTAACTGTCTCAAAGCGAAACTAGCAGATTAAAATCTTTTACAGTGACGCTTTGGTTCACAAACTAAAAAGTCATACAAATCTAAACATGTTGACATTTCCTCTGTGCCAACGGTTAGTAAAGCAATAAAGAAATGTTTATATTCGTGTACACGTATATATATATATATATATATATATATATATATATATATATATATATATATATATATATATATATATATATATATATATATATATATATATATTGTGTGTGTGTGTGTGTGTGTGTGTGTGCACATATATTTGCATACAGTAACACAAGTACAGTATTTAACGACAAACACACATTATACATACCGTACTTAATTTTGTTTGTATAGTTCTCACTCTATTGTTAATTTTTTAAATGGTAATTCCATAAGACGGTTTGACTATCTTCAAAGCGTCTACTGAAATATAACAGTACTGTAATCTTCAATCTTATATTTTATCTTAAAAGATTATCAAACTATTTAAAATTAATACTGAACACCAGCATCTAATTTGCATTTCTATCAGATAACAAGTCTCAATCTCTGCAATTGTTCTATTTTTATTTTAAACATTAATTTTAATGTGCATATTTGCGCCTGGTTTCCGAAAAGGCACTTTAATCTCTGCATGTGCCTTTAATAACATTTTTGCATATTCTTTCTGATCCCCTCTCTTAGTGGAACATCCGGCCTTGACACACTTGTCAACCTCCTGTCTTCTCTGCATAGGACATCATGTGTGAATGCACTCATGGCTTTACCAGGCTTCATATTTGAAGTGACAGACTGATCTGTGGCAGGAGGTGAGGACGAGGTGAAAGTGATGGACGCTGTGAACAAGAGACTCTTCACGGCATTGTACTTTCAGCCCTGATCAAAGCCTTGAGCCATGCAGAAACTCCTCAGCACACAGAGAACCGGGAGAAAAATAACCCTGCAATGAATGCGGTTTCCAAAGCCTCCAAGTACAACAGCATCTTTGTTGCAATGCCATTGTCGCTTTCACCACAGGCCTGGCGCACAAACACCACGAGAGCTGTCGCGTCTGTTCTTGAGGGTCTGATCGAGCTCTGCAGCTGGGAGAGAGAAAGCACATACTGGTCACTGTTGATGTATTGCCACATCCATACAAAGTATTTCTGTCGAACGTCTGTGAAATGTTACAATATCCCCCATGCTAGAGGAGGAAAAAGCCCAGATGAAGGCAGTGATTAAGTGTTCTTCCACCGGAAAAAAGGCCTGGAGTATCAGCACACCGAATCCAAGAAGATCCATCGTTAATACATGTTAAATAATGCAAATCTGCCCTCTAATAGACTTTCACACATTCTGGAGGATGTGTCAGGAAGCGTGTCCAACTGCCCCTTCCATGTCCTTCTAAATCTGAAAATGAAGTTTTGATTTATGATGGTTTATTTTTAGGGATGGAGAAAGAATTGTCCATTGGGATGAATCTGCTGTGGACCTTTGCATTTATATTTCGGGAGATTATATTAAGCTTTATCAAAGAAATGATGGCACTTCACATCAGCATTTCAGGAGGATGGTAAAGAGCAACATACATTATTTTCCCGAAAAATTTTCGCACACTCATTCAAATTATCGGAATCGGGTGTTCCAATCACTTCCATGGCCACAGATACGTATATAAAATCAAGTTTCTAGGCATGCAGACTGTACGTATATTCAAATGTTGTATATACACAAACATTATATACACAATATACACAAACATTGTCGGTCTATGATAGGATGCCACAGTACAACATATCTAGTCATTAATTTTCCTCGCTTCTAAATATTCTACTGTCAGCTGTCAGCCTGATAAAACACATTTGGGATGAAGACTGAGAGCCAGGCCTTCTCATCCAACACCAGTGTGTGACTACACAAATGCACTTCCGAGAGAATGATCAAATATTCCCAAAAACACATTTCTAAACCTTGTGAACAGCCTTCCCAGAAGAGTTGAAGCTGTTAGAGCTGCTTCAGGTGAAACGGCATCAAATAAACCCTATAGATTAGGAATGGGATGTCACTTAAGTTCACATGGAAGTCAAGGATGGTGACTTTTGGCAATATGATGCAATAATGGGGAAAAAACATACGTCCTCCAAAAGGATTTAAAACAATGAATGATCTTAGGGTGAGAATAAACCCACCTTGCTTGATGGTAACTAGTTAGTGACCTTACAGACAATACATACACTCAACATATACGTATAGCAACTGACAAGATATTGAAGTATGCATGTTTATTTTGCCGAGACATGGGATTGGCTCCAGCCTATAAAATAAAAGGTAAATAAAGGAATGAAATGCTTTCATGCTTTGTACAACATGTAACAAAAAGGCAAAACTGAATTTGAAAGATGGCTGTGACCTTCTCAGAGGATCATTTTACTATTCATTTAGCCCCTTCAGGCTTGTGTTTTTTCATGAGTTCCTGTCAGTAAAATCTATAAATTTGGTGCTTGTATGTGGAGTTCCCTCCATGACGTCACCATCCATACATTCAAATGTCAGATAATAACGTTCCTTGTTTTAAAATATGGACTAAAGTTCAGCCACCATGAAATATTTTTTTCCTTTAGCTCTGAGTGTGCACAAGGTAATTGACTGAAAATAGCTGATATGGGTTTGGAGGACATCATGGAGTCCATGTTGTTAGTGGATGCTGTTTCATCCTAGAGTAGTTTGAGAAGGAGATCATAAAACATGAAAGTGCTCTCAGAAGCTCTGCTAATGCACAGCAGCGAACACTGAGCACCGGCCGAATGCTCTCTAGATTCACAGAGCAGATGCCACGTCTCCTCTCTTACAGAGAACCCGCTCATGAATAGGTACTTAATAGTAATGCATGTACATACTGTATGTGCGTACGTATACAGTAAAGTGTGTTTTAAGTGGACATATATATGTCACTTTAGCTTTTTTTTCGTATGAAAAATAATTTTGTTTGCTTTGTACTTTGGTTAGACAAAAAAAAATGTGTGTAAGCATTATCCAAAGTTTTTTCCTATTTCGTATTTGGAATTTTGGTTTAAAGAAAATAGTTGACTTTATAAAACAGAAATGCTCTGCTGAAATGGATGATCAATTTAGAAGAAATCTGTCTGTTTCAAAAAGAAAAACTTGTAAAGGGTTATTAATTGTTTCTGTGAAGTACACTGCAGTTTAATCCACTAAGCGTGATGTGAAACTGCTGCAGCTACCGCTAATACTTGCATTTCACAATTCAGATCTCATGGTTCTTCCTGTGGAGCAAAAATGAGGCCTCCAGTGATGAAATCAGAGTGTTTTACGGAAGATATATTCTATTTCTAATACTTCCAAAAATAGTGGAGAGTAATCAGCATCTTGCCTCAAAGACGTTAATGGAACACTTCAAACGGCAGACGCATGAATTAAACCATCAAGATCAAGCCCCGGATTTCTGTGGTAAGAAAACATCTTCAAATGTTGGCTTTTCTGTATTGCTAGGAGAGATTGGTTGGCCTTTAATATCAGCAGAAGTGTGACCTGAAATTCCCTTCTGTCACTTTAATTGTGTTTGTCGTCTTTCAGTGAATTGTGTGGGAACAGGTTTACAGAGAACAATACAAGAGACTGACATCAGGTAACACGCATCGTGTTTCAGACCCAAACTTATTAACAGCATAAATTGTATTACAACAACGTAACAACGTATTACAAAGGGTTTTTTGTAATTGACAATAAAAATGTATACATGTATAATGTGTATGATGTTTCATATCTTATTGAAATTTTGGCTTAAATAGATATTTACAGATTTGTTGACAATATTGAACGAAACAATAACTTAAAAAATGATCTAAATTAGCATCATCTAGTATCCATTTATTAGAATAAAAAAGTATTCATTGGTTCACTAATATTGAAAAATAATTACATATATTATATACGTATGTTATAAATAATATTTGTGGTAAGCATGAAGACATCTCTCTCAGACCACTTTATGAGCGTCTGGTCTTTATCTTATGTATTTCCTGACTGCTGGCCAACCTGGAGATGATCCCATGTTCAGTTCGGAAAGTAAAGTTGGACTGCTCAGGATGAACTTGATGTTCTTCACCTACCACACACCATCATCTCATCTCCACCAATGCAGGACTGTTATTTCCTCTGTCAGTTGGAATCTATTCTAGTCGATGTGCAGCAGAATCGTGTCTATGACGGTTCAAAAGAGCAGCAACAAATTATCTCTGCGCTGTGATTTCCCGAACATAGCAATTAAAGCATTGCTGAGTTTAGCTGAGCTGGTGGTTAGCACAGCAAGACCAGACCTAAAATACTAAATTAATGAGCAAGACAGGCGTAATGACATGTCTTCAGTGGCACTTAATGTTTGGAGCAACAAGAGTAGATATTAAGATTATTTACAAGACTGTATGAATTCTTTTTTTTTTATTATTTACTTTTACCGCTGTTATTATTATCCTTATTAGAATAATTGGTTACGTATTTTAATAATTGAGTTGTTGAGATCTTCTTCCATGATGTTCTAAAAGTCACTGTTCAGTTTCTGTGCTTTTATAGAAATAGGCACCAGCTTATTATTATATGCCATATTATTAGTTACTTTCCCTCACCTATGTCTCACGCTACATTCCCTATTTTAGGCATCTTATTTCATTATTTAGATTTTTGATCCTTTTACATACATAGTACATTTGGCCCAAAAAGGTGACAGTAAAAAGGAAAGGATTAATGTGTTCTATTCCATTTCAAAATAATAGTTAATCTATCATTTATGTGCCCTTTTCTACAACAAGATTAAAGACTTATTCATTAATGAACGGCATGAATGAATAACTGGGAAATAAAAGCATGTCATAACTCGAACGATTTACCTTACTAATCCATGCTTTTCCACTCATTGATATTGCATCCAGCTGCCCGGAAACTCTGCATTACACATTATTAGTGGATTTCCAGTCGTTTGCACGTAATCGTGGAATAAGATGACTTCATGTTGAACCATTTTTGTAGTCAGTCCAGTGGAAAACCAAAAAAATAAGGTTTCTTTCACCTGATCAATGTTTTTTTTCACTAGGCCAGTTGGAACGGTTCTGTAAATCAAAATGTTCTGTCTGGAAACATGATCTCTTGAATTGTAAGTCCATTTAAGTGGGAATTCGGCATCAGAAACCCATCGAGTGATCGATACAGTGGATGGCAGCGTGCCATTGCATTTTTTGTGCTCAAGAATCAGCAGTTGTTTGCTCCTTTTTTAATAACTTTCCCCGGGATTTTGCAACAGACTTCGCTGTTGATTTTGGCTTGATTTTGCCCAGAAACCGTACTCAGAAAAGTTTGTTGCTATTTTTTAAAAAATATTTTGTCTTGTCAATCCAATAAGACAGGTAAAGTAAAAAGAAAAAACATTTTTTTAATTTTATTTTTTTGAAGGTTTTGGTTGCTTAACTGCACTGTTATAGTACGTTCTATAGGGTGGATTTTTAACTTCTAGTTTTTCAAATCCATGTGTCTCCTCAAGCAAACAGATTTAATTTGTTTCTTATATTGCGATGTTGAATATGTCACATTCAAAGTGTGTAGAATGACTAGAATCGCTCAAAGAGAAGTGATTTTGATTAAACCCAGCAGGACATTTACTTTTCTCATCAGGGTATCAGTCATTAAAATGTGTTAATGCAGATACAGCAGATCCGTGATTGTTCTCCTAGCGTTAATCCCTTCAGATGATAATCACAATACACTATTAACTCTTTGCTTTTGATTGGATGATAAACCTGCAGCAGTAAATATTAAAGAATTGTTTGATTTGTCTTTTCTTTATGTATATATATATATATATTATACCAATTATCTATATATATATACCAATAATCAATACAAATATTTTATATATGAAAACACCTGATGATTCCATTACCTTATATTATCTTATCTTATTCAAATAGAGGTTTATTTTGAATGGATGCAAGCATCACTACTGAAGCTCTCGACAGATATATTGTGATGTTGAGCGGCTGCTGTGTCCCTAGGTGGAGCCTCCTTTCCCTGAAGCCTGAGGAAGATGGATTTAGTTATTATCGCCTTTCTGCCGGTGCAGTGTGAAAGAGTCTGGGAAATCAATAGGCTCTTTGGAAAAGGAAAAGGCAACGCCTCTGATGTATAATACAACCAGAAGACATCAGCTAATTTATGAACCCGAAAGATGTCTTTCTGTGGCCTATTTCCAGTCATAGCTTGTTGAAAATCATCTCGTTTTAAGGACTAAAAGCTTTAGGTCAGTCAGATATAACGTGATGTTGGATGTTACGTATTTCATAATAATAAAATAAAAACTATGTGCTAGTTCTAATTATTAGTATTCAGAGCATATATGTGAAGGCTTCTGATTTTTTGCGTTCTATATTATTTTCACTTTCAATGTGTGAACACCATTTTATTTAACTATGAGAACAAAAACAATAATAAAGAATAATAACGAAATAATTTAAATAATTGTCCTGCCAAAGACACACACTCTAGCACACAACGGTGCGGTGGACCAGTTGACCACTGTTCAGCACCAGACTAAGGCTATTTCTCACATCTTTTTCAGGCCCGTGGCAAAAGCAGCCCCAGCTGAACATTACCGGGGACGCTTGATGACTGCGGCTGAGACCCGACCCCCAGCACCACCTCCGCCAGAGCAGAGGAGAGAGTTGGAGAGAGTTCAGATTGTCAAGGGACGCCAAACGGCCTTTGTTGTGGCTTGAGTGAGAGAAGCAGAGCAGGGGGTATGTTTGAGCATATCGAGCTACCACTGTCGAAGTCAACAGTGGACATCTAGCCCTAACCCATCAACAAGTGGACACAGAAGTGGGTCCAGAAACCGCCAAAGCGGGATGCGCTGACATCCCCTGTCTGTGCTCGCACGTCGCCTCTGATTATGGTACCTGCCGAGACTCAATGCCAGCCGTGCACATTTCAGGCATCCTCAACAAAGCCGTGGATGTGCTGTCGAGACGGGGCCCCGCCCCTGGTGAATTGAGGCTGAACCCACCAGTGCTGACAAAGGTATGAGTCAAATTTGGTAAAGCACAGCTAGACCCATACGCTAGTCCACTCTGGTGCGTTGACCAAAGCGCCTCTTGGTATAGATGCCTTTGCTCAAACTATTTGCTCAGTCTTATGCGTCTACCAGACGGGTGTACGCCCTAAAAAGCGGATGAAGGCGGCTTTACTCCTGGCGCTAGGCTCAGTGAAACGGGTCGGGGACCTAGAGGGTTTCTCTGTAGGTCCTCAGTGCTTAACCTTTGGTCCTGGTGACTTGCACGTAGTGCTGTGACCCTGGCGTAGTTATGTGCCCAACGTGCCCACTACCCCATTCAGGGAAGAAGTAGTGACGTTGCAGGCCCTTTCCAGCAGGCGAGCAAGACCTGGCCAGTCACCAGTTGTGCCCAGTACGTGCTATCCACATCTACTGGCGACAAACTGAAAGCTTCAGACGCTCGCAACAGCTTTTGTGTGGCGGATGCCCGTTTTGAGAAGGGGAATCCCGTCCCTCGCACTGGATCGTTGACGCAATTAGGATTGCTTATCACGTCTGTAAGTTGCCTTGCCCGCTAGTCATGAGAGCTCACTCCACCAGCATGGCCTCATCGCACGCGGTGGCAAGAGGAGTCTCTCGCAGACATCGGCAGAGCTGCCGGGTGGGCTACACCCAACACCTTCATTCGATTCTACGAGTTGGATAAGGCGTCGATATCCACGCAGAAACTCTACAGTGGATTGCAATACTGACACAGTGTAGGTCTGTGGAGCAAACCCCAGCCTCTGGGCCCAGTCTCCGTTTCAGTGTTCCTTTCCCCTGAAACCAGGCAAAACCACTACCAGTCTACTCTGCACCGGAGGAGGAGGGCTGAGACCCCTGGCCGCCCCAGCCTCTGTTCCCTGGTGCCAGCAAACATGCGTAAGCAGAGGTCCCCAGCTGCCATCGGTATCCCTTAGGGATAAGGTCGAGTTGTAGGGCTGCGCCATCCTCCCTCTCCTTATTCTGTTGGTGACAGACACTGGGCTTTGTTGATGGGTTTGCGTCTTGTGGCAACTCAACGCACACCTCCGGCTACGGCAAGTGGTGTTCTCCGTCAACCCTGGCCAGGGTCCCCCACAGCAGAGGGTTGAGAGCCAACATATTCCTGGTTGCCCCTCAAGGTGAGTGCTATTACCCTTTGAGCTAGGCCTACTGATGAATGCTATAGAAGTGGAATTGTCAGGAAACGAGACGTCACTTTCCGTTGCCACATTCAGGACAGGCAGCTGGAAGTCTGCGTTGGCCCGACAAGCTTCAATCAGCAAAGGATACTGTGCATGAGTGATCACATGCTGTCATGAACTTGACGTTCTGTCCGATCTCCCATCGTTATGAATATTAAATGTAATGATATCTATTTTTTTTATGTAAATTCTAATCTGAAAATTAGGTCTTATTTATGATCCTTCAGATTTTACTTCAGTTGGTAATTATCACCATTATCATCATTTGCATCATACTGAACATTTTTTAGGAAAATGAGTAAAGAAGATTCCAAATCAGTTTCAAGCATTAAACCAAAATCAGGCGCTCTGAAACGCTTTAATCCCAAAATCGAGACAACAATCCTGATATAAGCTTTGAGCTCGCTCGTGTTGCTGCTTCAGGCTTTTGTGTAAATGTTTGGATGATAAAATACAGCTTAGGATTTATGATCAACTCTCTCTCTCTCTTTTCCTTTTATTCTCTCTCTCTCTCTCTCTCTCTCTCTCTCTTTCTCTGTCTCTCTCTCTATCTTTTCATATTATTCTCTCTCTCTCTTTCTCTCACTTATACTTTTCTTCTCTCTTTCTCTCTTATGCCCCCCCCCCTCTCTCACTCAATCTCTCCAAGTGCATAGCAGCCACTTTTGTTGCATTCAAACAAACTAATCCTCTACTAAAATATAATGCTCTAAAAATGGCTTTTTCCTGGGGTGCTTTTTTTTAACAGGACGCCTCTGCAGTGCTGGAATCTGTGTTGAATGTTAAGATTTGAGCGCTTGATGTTTTTGATGCCAGAACCCACATTTTCTTCTGGTTAAAAAGAAATCAAGTATTCATGTATAAGATTACGTATTTTCAATGAATGTGAAACTTAAAGACAACAATGAAAAAAAAAATGTAATTACTTAATATTATGATAATACTATCAACAACATAATGATGATCATAGTGAGCGTTCATTCAAACAAGTAAATTAATGGGTCTGTTTTGCAAGTCCGAGTGATAGGCCTGAATTTTTCACTGCAGGATTAAACAAGTGGCGTTTCATGGCGGGCAATTGGATTTGCTGCACTGGCTCTTTTGGCCTGATCAATGCCCATGACGTTGTGGTCTTGTAATAAAGCAGCATTGTGGGACTAAAGCAGCTTTAAACCCTTTAACCTTGAGAGACCTTCATTTGCTGTGTGCAAGACAACAACAAAAAACGAAATCATTTAACGCCATCTAAAGGAGTGACTTGGAACTGCATGTTCTAACGTGTTCGCGTAATAAATGGCCTCAAAAAGGAACTTATAACGCGAAACGTTAATTCACATTGCCATTTTTTGCCTCAATCAATGTGTATTTACAAACTAATTTACACAGTGCTCGAAAATCGTTCAATAATGTAAAATGTAATAAAACATTATAACTCACAAAAAAACACTGGGCGCGCACACACCACATGAACATTATGAACAACACACGCGTCATTTTACTTCTAAAAAATCAGTTAACGGTCATTTTTGTCTCTAAAAAAACAAATTATTTATAACATACATAAAAACCCTAAAAAGTAAAACTTAAGCTCTAAACAGGAAGTTTGCTAAACATAAAACGCGTGTATTCTTCGTTAACGTGTTTTAAATAAAAAAATTACATGAATAAATACATGTCCAAATTCACTGTGAAGATGAACGGAACTTTGACGGATGTAATTTTCGTATATTTTGCTGGATGGCGCTGTTTTCTGTGGGCTGTTTGAAAACAGACGCGTAGAAGAAGACGAGTGTGTTCCTTCCTCCGTCGCTTTTCAGCTTCTGCCTGCTCCTTATTTTTAAGCTCTATTCCACAATGTCTATTGAAATAGAGTCGACAGAGTAAGTCAACAAAGATTAAATGCATTTATTAACGAGCACTAGGTTGAGTTTAGCATCTTTTTTGCATGTTATGCCACAGACTTGTGTATTTGTTAGCACTGTTAGCATAGTTTGGCTCATGCTAAGGTTGCTTGAATGATCGCATTATCCTGCGTTCGTGTTTTTTCTCTTTGTGCCCCCCCCCCGAAACTCGTGTTTGGAATCGTTCTTCTTCTATGCATCTGCGAACGAACCCATACAATGTTCCGAAACTAATTAAATCGCCTTATGTTTGTCCAGCGTTGTGCGTCTGATCATGCAGTATCTGAAGGAGAACAACCTGCAGAGAACTCTGGCCACACTCCAGGAGGAAACCACTGTGTCCCTCAACACCGTGGACAGCATCGAGAGCTTTGTGGCAGACATCAACAGCGGCCACTGGGACACGGTTCTCCAGGCGATACAGTCTCTCAAACTGCCTGACAAAACTCTCATCGACCTGTACGAACAGGTAAGTCATGTCGTCACTCACAGCGTGTCTCTCTCTCTCTCTCTCTCTCTCTCTCTCTCTCTCTCTCTCTCTATATATATATATATATATATATATATATATATATATATAGAATCACTTTTTAAACATTAAAATGCATTTGATCACCAGGCAGAATATAGAAAGATTACTTTTTAAATTTAAACTTTGTCCCAAGTGTATGCAGAAAGTCCAGCACACAATGAGCAGACATATATAAAAGAATACGGTTTTAATAATAATTTATCATTAGAAATATGAGATTAGACGTTTTGAGATGAACAACTATTATTGTAAAAAGCAAGAATTATTTCACTATTTGTTTTTTATCTTGCCAAGCTTGTCTTAAAGAAATTGAATAGTGTGGTTATTTGATTATTTGAGAATAACCACCACTGATTTGCTGTGTTGTTTGCAGGTCGTGCTTGAACTGATTGAACTCCGAGAGTTGGGGGCTGCCAGGTCTTTGTTGAGACAGACGGACCCCATGATTATGCTGAAGCAAACTCAACCTGAGCGATACATCCACCTGGAGAACCTTCTGGCTCGCTCGTACTTTGATCCCAGAGAGGTAATGTATTACTAGGCTATTCATATTTGGATTGTTAAAAACACTTTTGTAATTAATATGTTCTTGTTTTGTTGTAATTGCCAGGCTTACCCAGATGGCAGCAGTAAGGAGAAGCGGCGGGCTGCGATCGCTCATGCTCTCGCTGGTGAGGTCAGTGTGGTGCCACCCTCTCGTCTGATGGCTTTACTGGGGCAGGTGAGGACAACTTCCCTTCAAACAGCAGATGTTTTAAACCGCATTTCCCCCCCTTTTTTTTTTAAACAGTCTAGAGTTGACCCATACTTTATGAAAAGTTTTGTGTTGGGTTTGTGTTTGTAGATGGTCAAAAAAACACAAGTGTACAGTCGTTTTTGTTTTTAATGCCTACTATTTAAGAAATCTTTGTTTTAATATAATATCAATATGGGCAAGTCATACAAATGTATGGGAAATTATATGGGAAAGTCTAAATGTAATTGACAGATTTTGTCTTAACCTCTGATTAATATGATACTTTATCAGCAGAAGACGCTAAATCCATTTCGGTTGCTTTCTTTATAACTCAGATTTTAAGTGTAGCATGTGTCTATTGCATCTATAAAACTGCACACGTGCCAAGGCATCTACCAGTGATCAAGTCGAATTGCAAAATCCAATAATTAAATAGTTTTTAAATCATGGCACCTGAGCGTTAGGGATGGGTATAGTAATCTTGTTTTGTCTTGAGTAAAAACAAACCTGCGTAAACTTTAGAGCCAAATTCTCCTCCCTCACACTAGGTGTCTGAGAGCAAAGTTATACTAACGATTTGATAAGTAATCACTAGCGCTTGTCTCCCATGTTTCCAGCATTATAACTCACTGAGTGTGCTACAGAGAACTGACGTTTAATTGAATCATTCTTTTTATTCATCCCAGTCCCTCAAGTGGCAGCAGCATCAGGGTCTTTTACCTCCTGGTATGACCATTGATTTGTTTAGAGGAAAAGCCGCAGTGAAGGATGTGGAGGACGAGCGATTCCCCACACAGCTGACCAGACACATCAAGGTAGTGCGACAGCCACTGATCACTCAATACAAGCTTCACTTAAGATGTGTTACCAGCACATAACTGTCCTTGTTTTATGTGATAGTTTGGGCAGAAGTCTCACGTGGAGTGTTCGCGCTTCTCTCCTGATGGCCAGTACCTGGTGACTGGATCTGTGGATGGATTTATTGAAGTGTGGAACTTCACCACTGGGAAAATCCGAAAGGTTTGTGAACTTTTTGAATATTTTACCTGTTCGTTCCTGACCTGTGTGTTTGTGGACAGGACCTGAAGTATCAGGCTCAGGACAACTTCATGATGATGGACGATGCCGTGCTGTGCATGGCTTTCAGCCGGGACACTGAGATGTTGGCAACAGGAGCTCAGGATGGGAAGATCAAGGTCTTTGGAGTTATTTTCCACAAATCCAACCTTTCGATCATAGTCTTAATATTACAATGTGCTTGTGAAAAAGGGTCTCCACTTGTTCTTACCATAAATATTCTAGTTTTTCTGTATTTTAAATGTCTTTAATTTCTTTTGCCCTGTCCAGATCTGGAAGATCCAGAGTGGGCAATGTCTGCGGCGGTATGAGCGTGCGCACAGCAAAGGTGTGACCTGCATCAGCTTCAGCAAAGACAGTTGTCAGATCCTCTCTGCCTCTTTTGACCAGACCATCAGGTAAGTCTCTCCTGATCAACTTCATCCCGACAGACACTCATTTCTCCACTGGTTTCGCTACAGAATTCACGGCCTGAAATCAGGCAAGAGTTTGAAGGAATTCCGAGGCCATTCTTCTTTTGTGAATGAAGCTACTCTCACTCCCGACGGCCATCACATCATTAGTGCCTCCTCTGACGGAACCGTGAAGGTACGATTTCTGATTCTCACATTTATGGATTCATTTCATGAAACCTAGTCTGAGATGTGGAATGCTCCTGGCAGATCTGGAATGTGAAGACCACAGAGTGCACCAGCACCTACAAACCTCTAGGAACCTCTGCAGGAACTGACATCACGGTCAACAACGTTGCTCTGCTTCCTAAAAACCCTGAGCATTTTGTGGTGTGTAACCGCTCCAACACTGTTGTCATCATGAACATGCAGGGCCAGGTGAGCTCCCTTCAGACGCCATCACTCGTTTGTGTTCTGATTGGCTCTGAACTGATATGCTGCAGATCGTGAGGAGCTTCAGCTCTGGTAAGAGGGAAGGAGGTGATTTTGTGTGTTGTACACTCTCTCCGCGCGGCGAGTGGATCTACTGTGTGGGAGAGGATTTCGTGCTTTACTGTTTCAGTACAGTCACAGGCAAACTGGAGAGAACTCTGACTGTAAGCACAACCTACATTCACATTTTGTTTATCTTTTTTCGCCTTCAAATTGTTAAATTGTACAAATATGTCATTGCTACAGGTTCATGAAAAGGACGTCATCGGCATCGCTCACCATCCACACCAGAATTTAATCGCCACATATGGTGAAGATGGTCTTCTAAAACTTTGGAAGCCTTGAGATTGGTTGTTGATGCTGATTGGTTGCTAGATGCAAAGACTGAACCTTGATTGGCTGAGGTTGTCAAGAAAGAACATTTTTACTGATTGATTCATCCATACTTTTGTATATATATATTTTAAAAGAACTGAACTTTTTTTTTTTTTTTTTTTACTTTTTGCAAATGGTAGCTTTGTTTGTTTTATTTTTTTTTTTTAGATGGCCAAGGAAGTTATCAAAAAAAAAACTTTTTTTTCCCGTTTTTTCACATCTTTGTTCAAATGTCTTTCAATTAAAGAAATTGACTGTTCGTGGTTTCAAATTCATTTGTGGCAAAATCACAAGAAAGGGTAAGGCACAACAAGTGGTTCAGGTCTGAATAGCTTTGTGGTGCCTGGTTTAGTAAGTTAAAGAGGAATATTTGCGAATAATGACATTCGTGAAGAGACAACATTCTGATTTTTTTTAAATCATATTATAAATAAAAAAGTGGCAGCTGTGGTCCAGTGGTAGGGCACTTGGTCTGGTGTCCAAGAGGTTGTCCATTCGAAGCCCCCTACAGCTACGACACTCACACTGAGTGTCAATTGGGTGAGACTGAACCCCACATGCCCCCCGGTGCACCACAATCTTTGTAGGCTGCCCAATGCTCCGAGTTTGTTTGGATGGGACTAATGCAGAGAAAAAAGAATTTCCCAACTGGGGGATGACTAAAATTTCAATTATTATTAAATCAGAAACAATTTATTGATAAAACAATTTATTATTTTATCAGAAACAATGCATTTATTCAGACATGATGTAAGAATATTACAATCCTCACGTTTTAGAAGTATGAGAGAAAAGACAACAAAAATACGAAAAATAATTGCATGAGCAAAGCACACATCCTTTAAAAAAACAGTCTAACTAAAGAAGATAACTGGTGTTAAACAGAAATAAAAAAATCCCAAAAGATTTGTTTTCTTTATTTCTTTTGTTTCTCCAACCCTTTAATCCGCCATTTGCTTTACTGAAGAACTGAGAGCTTCCATATGACTGTGTTTCTCATCTTTGGAGCCGTCAGAACTTCGGTGTCTGAAAAACACCCCACAGATTTAGTTTAAAACGCATCCCATTGTCATCGAGCAACTTTATATTATTGATTATAAAACAGGTGTAAAGTCTCCCTAGACCCGATTAACACTATACCTTGTGAAACAATCGGCCTCTGCTGCTGAAATGATGCCGTGATGCTGTTGGCTGTGGAGTTTGGACCAGTGAGCTAAAGAACACAAAATCATATGGAGATTAGAATTAGGAATAAAAAACATTTACATCTTCAAAATTATTCTAAACAAATTGGGGGAAAAGGCAATTAATGCACAATCATATGGAGATAATAATTAGGGAAAAAAATATTGGAATTTACAATTTGGAAAAATGCAATTATTGTTTTCTGTTAAAAAAAAAAAACCCAAGTAAACTGGTTTGTTGTTATAAGGTACTGTCAGCACTCTGTGTAAGGAACACAGAGAGTCTGACCGCTGTCTGGGCCTGCTCCAGGTTCTGGCTCCAGATCTCTGGAAGAGCCTCGTCCATGAGCCGCAGCAGGTCGCTGTAGTCTCTCTGCAGGCTGCTGGCCTGAACATCCATCTGGAACAGCACCAGGGTCTTCAGAAGACTGTGAATCTCCTCTGCAGGGCCACACAACAACATGCAACAGTAAAACATCTCAACCATGCACTAAATCCTATTTATAAATACTGCATTCATGTGAATATATGCACTCCTCGAATAAAAACACCCCCTTAAATTTACAGGCACAACATAAAAATTCCAAAACAAAAAAAAATGTTTACACAATTGCTTTAATTACGTTAATGTTTTAATTATGTTTATATTCTCTTAAAAATACTATTATTTTGTTTTATTTATTAATAGTTATTTATTAATATTTATTAATAGTATTATTATATTAATACTATTAATATACTTATTTTGATATCATTTTTTTTTAATCAAGTCGATTCTAGTGGTCAGAACTTCATTTCCCAAGAGCCTTTGCACGAATCCCCGCAGGCGCAGAGCAACTGCGAGAGGCCCATCGAGCTCTCTTTCTATTCGACGGCATGTGAAGAGGATCGTAGCGAAGGATTATTATCCACTGGCAAGCAGTAAAAAAAAGCCAAGGAACAGACACAGTTAAAACGCTCTGTCGGCTAAAGTGTTCTTCATTTTAGACTGTTTCGACTCCTGCAATTAAACATTGAACCCATTTGTAAGTGTTCAGCTAAGCTATCCGGTCGTGTTTTGTGGTCTCTGTTTGTTGTAATATAAATTATTGTATTTAGTTTAATCTAGCTTCTTCCAGTGTTATATTGTCCCGATTAAGTGTCACAGCATATCTAATGTTTCTTTTGTTTCTGTTACTTATATATTCTGTTATTCTGTATTTCTGTTATTGAGCCAATAAAAGCTTTTATGCACGTCTGCTTACCGACCGTCATTTAACGATATACAGTATAGACGCATACGCACACCGCTGTATTTCCGTTTAATTGTGATTGTTGACTTGACTTGAAATATGTGCTTATATTTACATGCATATTTGAAATTGGTGATTTTAAGCACACCTCCAAGTTTATGAGCGTCTAAAATATGAAAAGAGGGGTGCTTTTATAATGTAAGCGCGTAAATTCGGTATATATTCTACTTAATTGTCTAATTATATTTAACAAAGTGCTGAACGTGTCCTCGTCTGACCTCTCATCTGGTCAACAACAGTGACAATCTGAGTGAGAGCGTGCAGAAGCGCCGTGTCCTCGAATGGGCTTCCCTCCTTCAGACTGTGTTTCTTTCCCTCAGCTTTTCTGCGATTCTTCGATGATCGTCTGCAGAAGAAGTCGACATTTAGCAGCTTGGCTCGTCCACACACTTCAATGAGCTTCTGGGTTTGTCACTCACGATGAAATGCGAGAGTTGCTGCGGGAATACTTTGAGCCGAGATGGCTGCCGGTCAGGACGCTGCTGGCCTCAGAGTAGAGCTCAGCATCGGGACAGTCAGGGCCGTCCTCGTCTGCAACAGGAAGCGATTGTCAGTGAGCATCTTTTAATATTCAAAAAAAGTCAGTGGGATGTGATTTTCCAAGGAAGGCGTTTTTCTTCCGACTTCCTGTTTACCGAACAGCTCCAGTCTGGCTTTGGCTTTGATTTCTCGCACTACAGCGAGGCGGCTTTTATGGCGCCTGAATAAAGTCTTCTGGGCCTCCAGGAAAGATGTCTGACCGTGGTGAGCTCAAACACAAACACAGAACAAATGAAAATATGAAACATGCATATTAGAAAGAGAGCGGCTTAGAAAAATGACCCCTCACCTTCTGAAAGAGCTGGTTTCAGATTTGTTTCTATGATGTCCTGTCTACTGTACAGATGAATCTAAAAGAAAAACAGAGGTCACTGAATTATGCTGGATGTCAGAATGAGACAGATAAATTAACAAAAAATGATATCTTTCATTTTAATTTACGAATCATTCATAAATATTTTAAAGCTTTATACTTGGTTTTCGTTTGAATTAAGACATTTGATATCGTCAAACAGTTAATTTAATGATTATTTAACATGTTGTCTAAAGATTGTTGACCTGACAAGATTTGTTTCAGTTTGTAAAGTCTGCTACAAGACCTACCAGTCTCAGAGCTTCTTCCCATGCTGCACCTTCAATCAGAGCAGCGATGGCTTCCTCACAATCCTGACAAAACACACAAATACCAAATCTGTGACTGAGAAATGCAGAAGACATGGAAAGTCAAAACAGAAACTTAAAGAAAACCTTAGCATACTGCTCAAAGCACAGAGCAGCCTCAGTGTGTCTTTTGGCCTCCAGAAGTTTTTCTAAAAGAGAAATGCATTTCAGCAACCTGTGTTTACTCTTTTCGTATGCAGAAAACAACCTTACGGATTTGTATTTTACCTGCCAGGTCCCGAGCAAGCAGTGCCAGCTGATTGGAGGGCAAGGGGATTTGTGTTGCCACAGCAAGGGCATTTCTCCAGCTCGTACAGCTGACAAAGGCCTGCAGAGCCTGTGTGTTCTCTCCACACCTCCACAGCAACAAACCAGCCTGCTCTGCCTGCTGCTGATCTGCCAGATGCTCGGCAAAGGCCACGCTCAGAGACTGATGACATCACAGGTCAGAGGTCACAACACAGAAGTGTTTGCAATCTAATAGAAAGCGCGCATGCACACACACACACACACACACACACACACACACACACACACACACACACACACACACACACACACTCATCTGCCACAAGGTTCACCAGTCTTACCAAGTACTTGGTAATTTCTAATCAGCCAATCGCATGGCTGAAACTTTATGCATTTAGCCATGTAGACATGGTCAAGACCAATAGTTGTTTATGCCAGACATGTTGATCAAGTAATTTAGAAAAAAACTGTGATTTGTGAAAGTTTTTGTGGATCTGTGATGTAACTGTGATGTAACTGTGGATCTACTAAAATTTCACACGGCCTTGTCATTTTTGGGAATATCCAGCAAGTACTGTGGAAGCAAAGCCTTGCTAATGCGAGAGATCAGAGAATTACTGGTTTGAGCTGATAGAAAGGCAAAAGTAACTCAAATAACCACTATTTACAACAGAGGTGGATGAGGTACAGCAGCAGAAAACCACACCGGGTGCCACACCTGTCAGCTAAAAACAGGAAACTGCAATCCGTACAACCTGACCAAAATTAGATAATAGCAGATTGAACGCTATACGCCCTCTTCTGATGGGTCTCAATTTCTGCTGCAACAATAAGATGGTTGATTCAAAATTTGGTTTCAAAGACATGAAAATGTGAATTTATCCTACTATTTATCAACGGTTAAGGCGTATCGTGGTGTGGGGGATAAAACAAGCCATGTCATAAAGCACAAACGACTTCCTGATCATGACAGTGAGTTTCTCGAGCATCACAATTGCCTTGACTGGCTTCTACAGTCACCAGATCTCAATCCAATGGAGCTGTGGGATGTGATGGAATGGGAGATGCATCATGTTAATATGGACCAAATGCACTGAGGAATGTTTTTTAGTAGCATTTTGTGCTTCATTTTCTTATTCTCTCCCACAATCTTTTGTCAAAGTGTAGCATTGTTCCAAATAAACAGACAATATAAAGCTTACGTAAAAGCATTGTTGCGAGACCTTAGAGATTGTCTAAATTAAGAGTTGTCTTGATTAACTGGTGTGCTAATAAGACCAGATTTAACTGTATGAGAGAGAGTGATGTTGATCCTCAGTTTCAATGAAAACTATATTACAATACCTACCACAACAAAAAATGTCTTAACTATTTGCAAAACTCGTCCACATTTTATATACTTAGCATAATTAGTTTTAAATTCAACAATTGTCATAAAACAAGCACATGCCTTGTACTGATGACTTTTTGATGGGTAAAGCTCAAGCGCTTCCCTGTACAGTTTCTGGTCCTTCACCAAGTTCAACAGCTCTGTAAAATGTTCTTCACCTGTAACATGAGAATGAGAATGAGACATGGATGTGAATAGGTCACGTGCTGTTGAGAACATACACTCATACCGCATTTGCTGAGATGGCACAGAGCTTTCCTGTATCTCTTTAGGTGCTTATCGATGGTATAGCGCTGATATCCCGGCTCCAGGGTTTTTAGCATGTTCAGGAAGGGCAGATACTCTTTGGGGTCCTGCGTATGTGACACAAACATCATGCATTGTGATGTCCCATTAAAACTGTATTACTCTTTTTAGCAGTTTACTAAAAGTACCTTTTGGGATTTCTCAGCCACCATAAGCATGAGGTCAAAATCGTAAGTTCCGAGTGAGTGCTCATAAAGTTCATTCACATTGACGAGGAACAAGAGATACTTGAGGGCTTCCTCTGCGCTCACTCCATCACAATCAATGGGTGGATTGACTGATCACAAAAACACAAATATTGTAAACCCAACATGACAGCGACGCCAAGATATGTTGCACAAGAACTCACTACGCAAGTCGTGGACCTTCTGCAGAGCGGTTTCTAGTTCTGGAGTGCTTTTTCTCACATGTGATGTTAGGATGCATAAGCAATATCTGTGTGGGTGGAAGCAAAAAGAGCAGGAGTATTAAATCAACACTAAACATCTGGAATGATGAACTGGCATTTCATTTTGGCATTTCAAGTCATTTCAAAACTTACTTCTGTGGGTCTAGACGCTCCATCGTGGAACGCAAGGCATCACAGATGATGTCCACCTTCTTCCCCAATTTGCCTTGTGTAGAAGAGGAGCACGTTTTTGATGGACACTGGTACATGGTTTTTGTTGTGTCTTCCTCTCTGAAAATCACAAAACAGATTCAATATAAAAAATTGAATTTTAATGATAATGGAAACTACAGATATATGGAAGAAGCGACTCTTCCGGCTCTCAGTTGTATTGTGTGTTTAAAGAGTGTGTGATGATCATTTACGTCTTAAGACATTCTGGATACATTTTACATGAAGACTCACTTGAGTTCAGTAAGAAACAGATTAATGTGATTGATGGAGTCAATCTGTTTCAAGAACATCTCGACGTTGTCAAGGAAAACCTATGAGAAGAATTATGGGCACAGTTACCAAAAAAAAAAAAAAGCAGGACAGTGAAGCCAATGAAAGTGGGTTCACTCACAGTAGGATTGTGGTCGTAGATGAGGTTGAGATTGATCCTCAGTTTCCTCATGCACTCAAAAGCATCTTTAAACCTGAGACTGAAACACAAGTGGAGAAACATTCAGAAAAGTTATTTAGTCTAGACCAGAAAGAAAATACCTTTCAAGCCACTTCCTGAGCAGGGAAAGAACCAGAGCTCGATGATGGATGGTTTCAAGGTTTCCTCTTGGCATCTGAAAAATTTACATATACCGTCGGAAAAACACATAAACAGTGAATCCATGTTCAGGTTTATTTTATATTTCAATGTACATGATAAAAATTAGTGTTTTTGTGCCTTTGTACCTGCAGGATGAGTCTGGTGTCTTGAGGAACTACAGTAACAATACGAGAACCGCGTTCCACTTTTCGTACGGTTTCGTCGTTCTGATTGACCTCGGAGCTCAGTGCTGCCTGCAGGCCTATAAAAGGACACAAACACATTCATTCTGAATGTCTGATTCTTGTTTTTCATATTTCATATTCAAGAATTAAACACCTTGAATTGAGAGTGTGCCGAGGTCTAGACAGTGACATAGGTGAGAATGAGCTGTAAGCAGGAGGAAGTTGTCATAAATGATGAACGAGGAGATGTTGGATGCCACCTATAAAGGACAGCAGACAAATAGTTAAACATCCTTCATCCATAAAAAAAATGCATCTGTGATTAATGACGTTCAAAATAATTGACGCGATTAAGCACTTAAAATTAATCATGTGCGTGAACATGTTAACTTTGACCGCATTTATATATATATATATATATATATATATATATATATATATATATATATATATATATATATATATGACAGACAAAACAACTTACCAGGGAATCATTAATGTAAAGGTGTGATCGCTCGGTAAGGCCTATTAAATGCTCCTGTTAAAAACAGAACTATGTATTGTGACCAAAACAATATAGTAAACCTGAAATAAAAAACCTGTCCTAACCTCTCCATTGAAACTACAAAGTGCTGTCTGAACACAAGGCTGAGGAAAGTTGATGATGTTGCCTGTAGAATCCATCCATTCTCCCACACTGAACTCTGACAGGCCTGGTGTGTTATACAAGCAGTATATATTATATGTTCTATGTCAATTGGCTGAAAGTATATGATTTCTCATTATTTACCCATAACAAGTTTCCTGATTTGACCATTTTCAAGCTGCAGGGCCACAGTGTTGCTTCTGAGACTGTGACTCAGGCTAATCACATGACCATCCACTGCAATATTGGCCCTGGTAAAAGATACACAAAGAATATTAAAAGTTGTACCACTGATGAAGATACAATGTGTTCAAAGAATATAGCTTGTAATTACCTGATCTCCAGTGTGTCCTTGTGATCCTGGCCATCTGATGATGTTAGTTTCAATATTTTGGAAAAATCTTTTTCAGTGGTCACAGCCAAAAATGTGTCGTCAGATAACCACTTCAGCAAACGCAAAGCAAGAGTCTCCTTCCGTTCCATTAAAATGCTGAAAAGCACAAAGAAAAGAAAATATCTTCTTGTCTGACAAATAAAATTTTAAAGACTTTGTTATTAGACTTTATAAGACTATCAAATCTAAATATTGAAAAAACATTGAGTTATTGTGACTACATTTTATGTTAGGGCAAATTTGTAAAAAATGTCCTAATATATACTGTATGTACAAGTCAATTGTGGAAAAAAATATCTTTAAAATAAAGTTACTCTGTTTTTACCTGTATATCTTTCGAAGAACAAATGGCGAGGAGACCACTTTAAATCCTCCATTAACACTACCATTTTCTGTTTCACCACCTGAAAAGACGAGGAAAACAGAAAACTTAAAGAAGGCATCAATCATGTAAACTCTGATTGTCTTCGTATCTTACCTGGACTATAAACATAAATACAACCGTCAGCAGCGAGAGCTGCAAGCTCATTGGTCCTTGAAGCTTGAGAATGAAAGGTTACCAAATTGGCAGGAACAGGAAGTTTAAGTTCAAATGCACACATGGGTGGAGGGATCACACACTGACGAAATGTTGTCACCAGGATTTTATCTGCAAAATATTTTTTTCCATTTAAAAATAGTACGTGTTTAACAAAAAAAGAAAAAAAAAAAAGTTCAAAACACCTACCTCCATCAATCACTGCCACGTTGGCATTGTCATGGCAGTCGCTGCCATGGCTTAGTTGGGTGCCCCATCCCCAGTCATACGTGTAGATGGCACATTCACGGGTGATCAGATGGAGACGCAGAGGCTTTACTGCATCCCAACAAATCCACACTGGGGCCTTTATGGACTTATTTCCAAAATGTAAACTCTGCTTTAGATACCAATGATAATTCCCTACAGTCCACAGCTGAACTGAGAGGGATTAAAGGGTCACCATTTATTTGTTAAATTGTTTTCCTATACTGTAAATTATACATTAAGTGTATAACATAACATTTTAAATAGGGATGCACAGATACCGATACTGGTATCGGTATCGAGCTCGATACCACATTTTTTAAAGTACTCTGTAAAAGTCCGCCGATACCGGAAGTCGATACCGGAAGTGAGACATGTTTACGTTTGAGCGTTAACGCGGATTTAAAAAAAATAAATGTCATGCTGTTCTGTGTAGTAAGTGTCTCTACTTTTTTTTCGCCTGTGTGGACATCTACTGTAGCCAATTTTATACAAATTGCTTCACTTGCTTTGGATAAAAGCGTTGTTGTGTGGACAAAGACTGGTTGTGTCCCGTGCTCTTTATCATTTTTTAAAGCAGCGTGTCATGCATAGTGATAACAGTGTAATTATTATCAAAACATTAATAATTAATGTGTTGATAAATTCCTTAATTTCTAAATAATGGTAAAATGGTGACCAGTATGTGAAAACCTAGCTTTTTGTAATTTACTGTTATCTACATGAAATGAAGAGCAGTCTGTTAAAATAATAAGAATGTTAAAATATTATTTCATTTTAATACAAAGCCAAGGTAGCACTGTCACTGTTTAAACTTTCTATAATTATTCATCCTGTAATATGTTGCAAACAACATGCTTTTCATTTTAAATAAATGTTCTTAATTTCAAACTAGCCCCCTTTTTTAATTATACTACTAAAGCTGTTACCTGTAAATTTAAATCATGTGTTTATTAAGTACTCGTCATCGGTATCGGCGAGTACTGAATTGCAAGTACTCATACTCGTACTCGTTTTCCAAAAAAGTGGTATCGGTGCATCTCTAATTTTAAATGCTTGCTTCTAAGGTATTGCATAACTATAACTGCTAAAATAAAATGTTGATATATCAATAAAAAAAAGAACATTATTGCTTATTACTGATCATATAAAGCAGTGTAGTTAAACATTGTTACATACCATATGTGTTAGGGCTGTTTGTTTCTATTGGATTCAATTCCTCCATCCAAACTGCCAGTACAGTAGAGTCACTGTTCCACAGCAGCTCTTTCACCTGGAGGTTGGATAGATAGAATTAAAAGAAAACAATTATAGGTGGATATTGAGAGACAGACAGACCGACAGACAAAAATATGGGCATGAATGATAGATAGATAGATAGACATAGACAAGAATATGGAAAGGCCTACATAAATACTCAAGACAAACAGTTAAGAACTTAAAAAACAGATCAAACAAATAATTAAATTAAAAATTTACTTTTATTTATAATTTAGACAAATTAACAGATGAATGAAGAACAAAATGTTGATTTACTCTAATCAAGTCTGTTTCTCAAATTAGATTACCTTAACTTCATCCTTTCCAAAAGGCAGAGTAAAATCTCCATGCATTAGTCCATTCTTTTCCAAAAACACCACACTGTGTTTGTTAGGAAGACGCATTGTTGAGGCAATCAGGCTTCCGGAAGGTCTGACAAAGGAAAAAAATAATTTAGCTGAAACTAGAATGCAATTTACAAGAATAGGAAACAATGCATGACAATACAGGAATTATATAAGTTTTCACTAGAGAAGAAAATTAAACAAGTTACCCACTTCCAACACACAGACTGTTCCAGGCCATTAATGGTTTCACTGGTGGCCTGCAAGACACATTCACGGTTCCAGATACGAACCTTGCGAGCACCTGTATCCCCCAAAAAACTCAAAGTTTAATAAACAATTTAATCTTAGACACTTTCGAACAGAAAATTTGGAGATTCTCACCAGTCTGGGGACAAACAGCACTAACAGCAAAGAACTGTCCATCACCACGCCAGGTAATTCTAGGCGTCCTGTCATCCCATGGCAGGGCAGGCTGCACGTCCTGTAAAAGAGCCCAGGTAATGACAAAACTAGGCACAACCATTATCATGACAAAACAACTTACAGCGACATTCCGCTGGGCTGCTTGCTTTCCCTCAGAGCCGTGAAACTGGGTCTCCTTCTTACCCCACCCAACTGTGATGAACTTGTCTGATGAAAAAATATAAATTGGTAGGAAACTGGGAGTCACTCCAGCAGGAATGCATCATTTACCTTTGCCAAAGTCGTCCTGATGGATGCAAACCTCAGTTATGGGTTCAAAGTCTTTTGTCATCATTATAATGGTCTCTTTACCTAGTATGGTAAAAAAAAAAATATATCGACATTTATGACACTTAAGTTTCATGCAGAGAAATTGTGTCTAATTAAATACCTGTAACCAGAGCCACCAACTCCTGATCTGGACTCCACGTCATGCCACTCAGACCACTGTCCACGGTGCCAACACATTCCAACTGTGACAAAGATGATCAAATAATTGGACTTTAGGTTGGCATAAGGTGTAATACTATATGTATGTGAGAAATAAAAAAAATCTGAATTTGAAAAGCATTTCTATTGATCACCTGTCTAGTAGTAAAGTTGTAGAGATTCACATCACCATCAGCAGTGGCCAGACACACAGACTCCTGATCTGGGAGGTCTTGAATACCAACCAAGACCCCAAAACCAGAGTCAGCTATCAGTGAAAACTCTGTGTTCTGCAACTGCAAAATTAAGATGTACATCTTTAACATCTACATGCATTTCCAGAGAATGACTTTTCTTTGAGTTAATTGAGTAATTGTAATAATGTTAGTTAAGCACTTTGGTCAGTCTTCTGTCTTTTAAAGTGTTTTACAAATAAAGATGACTTGACTAGCCTTGAACAAATTTAAATACCTCTCCAGTAGCAGGGTCATATTCTGTGATGCAGGTCTCAGAGACCATCAGAACGGCTCCAGTCTCAGTCCTGATGCAGAAGCTTTGAGAAGAACCTGGGAGTACTGGAAGCTCTGCACATCTCGTGCAGTGAAGACAAAGGTTTCTCATTTTGATCAGAAAATTATACTGTCATTGGATACTTGGTCAACTGAAGAGCAGCTCTAAAACAATTAGAAGCATTTTATTAGAATTGTAAATGGTTTTCTAAAGTTTATTAGACATCCACTTGTTTACACTTATTAAATCGTAAATTTTACAATTTCAATTCAAACAAAATGTTTTCAAATATCATCATCATTAGTAGTAGTAGTAGTAGTAGTAGTAGTAGTAGTAGTAGTAGTAGTAGTAGTAGTAGTACAAGCGTTTAAAGGCGTCCGGTTTATGCTTTACGCTGTTCTGATCCAATTATCAATCCAGCGGTCAACACATTTACCTATATGCAGCACATATTTAATCACATTATAACGTTTTGCTTCTAATTCCTTGTCATTTACCAGTAAAACAATTATAGCACTTAAAGTAAAAGTCTAACAAATCAAAATATCTTAAGAATGTCCATTCTCTGGGGTGTAGCAAAACAGCTAAAGTATTTTGTCACGTACATTTTACACATGTCCATTTTTTACATTCAAATATCCCAACGTTGTCACTCATGTTAAAATGATATTCTTCCTTTAAAGTAAAAAGTGCAGTATCTAATTTATCAAGTATAAAGTTACACATCCTTGTTTGGATAAATTGGTGAATACACAAAAGCTTTTTTTATATAAGAGAAAAGTAAACGATACTCACTCAGTTTTGGTTGTACAGTAAAAAGAGCAAATGATCATTTACCACACACAGCTCTAAAAACACATGCGAGTTTGACACACTAACGACGAAGAAGAAGTAGTAAACGAGCACAATCGCCCCCTACCGGTGCGGGTGGCGTTCGAGCCAGCGCTCGAAATCAATTCAAAAGAGTCGAATCTGTTCAATGATTAATTTTAAAGAATCTTTTCCTTAAACCTCAAGCGTGTCCTACTTATCTTATCTCGCGAACAATTGAATCGCAGAGTAGGATTTGTGAACACATTCCTAATTATTGATAAAAAAAAATAAAGGTGGCGACATAGAATCATCAAAATGAAACAAATAAATAAATAAATACGTACATACATACATACATACATACATAAACAAACACATAATACATTTAATCCCAATAGCATTTTCAAACAACGATCAGCATAGCGGTATTTTTAATTAACCGATTTAAGTTTTAATGACTCGTGACATCGCTGGGGGGAAACGTTTGTTAATTGTACGTTAAGTATATGCTGTGTTTTGAAAGACGAGTAATACTTACTCCCTCCCCCTAAATCATACCGCAGCCCTGCCCAAGCTCTCCAAAGTGATATTTCCTGGTTTTCTGAAACTTGGACGCGGTTAAGGAGAAACATGAACCGGGACCACGTTTGTGAAATACGCATATGTGGCGCCAATAAGAACGAAAGCTTGAAGTAAAGGCAATCTGCTCTTTTAAAGCCACACGGTAAGTTCACGACACGACGACTTGTAAGCAAGGAATACTTAAATACTTCTTTTTCTTCTTTCTTCTGTTATAAGTTACTCTTGATGACAGGTTTTGTATATGGTATAAGGCAGTGTGCAAACTGGTAACAATCAGTCTTGTGCGGTGTTTTGTTCACCTTCAAAGAGTAAATAATATGAAATAATAATACAGTACTTGAATGTTAAAAACGTGTACTATTTTTGTATTTTTAAACACAATTATTAGATGGAGAGTAAGGAAGCCTTCAGTGATCCATCATCATCAAACATAAGCACATCTCTAGCAGAACTGTGTGTGGGTTCAAATGGAAATGAACAAAAGAGTTCAGGTAATTCGGATGAACCTTTGGTGAAGCAAGACACACAGATCAACGCTGCTCAATTAGAAGAGACCACCACTGTCCTCCGAGGAACACCATCATCTTCAAGCCCCAAACTATGCGGCTATCTCAGCAAGCAAGCAGGACCCCTAAAAGCCTGGAAGTCCCGATGGTTTGTGTTTGAGGAGAAGAGCTGTCAGCTGTTTTACTATCGTATGGCACAGGACATCAATCCTCTTGGTAAGGTGGATCTCTCCCAGGCCACTTTTAGCTTCCCGTTGCAGGAAGAGGAGGGGATATTTCATATTCAGACGACAGAGCGCACGTTTATTCTCAAGGTAAATCTATTCTACATTCAATACACACACACACACACACACACACACACACACATATACATTTATAAAAGTGACATACGGGTATATACACAGTACACTATCACAAACATGATTTGCTTCTTCTTAAAACACAGTTTAAAGTCAAATAAAACGTAACAAATTATAATTAAATATATATTTTTCCAGGTAATAATATGAACCTGAATTTGAAGCTAATTGGCATTATTTATTTTTTTTTAAAGAAACAAAGTGAAAGTGAAACTCATATCATGTAGCATTTTCACTTAAGAGATATTGAACATTCATTAATAGATTTGAGGATTTGGAACGAGGAAAGATTGTCATAGACTCGTTGGCCTTCAAGGATTTTATTCTTCCATATTTCCAGTCAGCGAGTCGAAAAAACTGCTTAATTTGTGAGGACTGATCAAATGGTTGCGTATTTAAAGAATATATTTTGAATATAATATTTCACATAATTAAGGATATAATGACAATATTTTTTTTTATTTTCATGCTTTAAGACAATAGCTATAATGAAATACAGTTTTCACTCTAAACTTTAAAAACATCTTATCTGAGACATGATGTTTTAGGCAGCTAACAGGGAAGCACAAATGTACTGGCTGCAGCAACTTCAGTTGAAACGTGCATCATACAGGGATCAGCAAGTTAGACCTCCATCCATCTCACGACCCGACATGCAGATGGCAGAGAGCAGTCTATCGGCACACACTTGTCCTGGTAAGACAACTATGATTCTACTCTATTTCAGATTAGACTGCATGGGCACATCAGCCATACTATATATAGAGTATACAACCTGAAAGTAAAAGTAGCTTAGTTGGGCACTGAAGACTGAGCTGAGTGGCCATGCTAAGTACTTGTGTAAATTTTTAAAAGTACAATTAGATAACAGTTAACAGAAACTTTGTTTTCACAATATTTATACTGAGATTCATTATACCACAATCCCCTTGTGAGCATGTTTAAGATATTAAGATATTCCATTTTTTATTTAATAATATTTTTAATAATGTTTTGTTGTTTTGTGACGTTTTTCATGTAATTGTCTCTTAAGTGGAGGTAACTTAAATGAGCAATGTAAAAGTGAAAGGAAAGTGGAGAAATTCAGATGAAAGTAAAAGCAGCATGTGAGCATATTTAGATTATTTACATTAATTTATTACTTGCTACTGCAAAGTGTTTCTTCATGATTTGGAAAGAAAGTGTGGCAGAGACAGGAAACCAAGCAAAACAAGTGAGAAGAAATTGTCGAATTATGGGAACGGCTGGGAAACTCCGACAGAACTCAGAGTTCCTTCCAAGAGCAGGGAGTGAGCCTTGTTCGGGCATTAGTCATCGGTGATACGTGATCCCGGGGGAAAGTTGTGCAAGTACTACTGGGAAATTTACAGTAACTCTCATGCAGAGTCTCATTCTGTGTTGTTAAGGTCCTTCATCATCTGCAGAGGTTGAGTAAATATTTAGCACATGAACGAACAGAACCTACAAACACCAAAATACACTGAGATCAAACTGATTTCAAATTATTAATCAAATCTGTCTCATTAGTGAACATTAATACATTTGAACAACAGTATTTTGATCACTTAAACATGCTGTACTTTTTGAATGGAATTTCAAACACAATCAAATTGTGTTTAGTATAAATTAATTAATTCATATAATACAAATAGTATTACATATATTTTAGTGCTGGTGTAAGATTAAAATGTAAATATGCTATAGAAATAAATTCATTGTTTTGACACTGGGAATTAGTTAATTTATTTCAGTAAATGTTAGTGGCTATTTTCACATCATGAAGTTAATATTAGTGGCTTATCAGTTCATCATGTTATCTCCATATCTCTTCTCATTAATGATTCATGAAAGGCTACGCTTCTATGTCGTTCTTTTGGCATCCATGTTAATGCGTAGTCCTCTGTATTACATACAGCCATGTGACAAATTAAGGAGATTAGATAATATCTATAAAGTTACTAAAGCTGCAGAAAATAGGAAAACTTGCATTCATTTTAGATTAATGAAACCCTTGGGCATGCTGGGGCACGACAGCCTAAACTGGTTTCGAAACGCCAGTAAAGGGAAGCTCTAGGCGACTGAAGTTTTTGTGTTTTTTCGTGCCTTTTGTGTAGTCTTTTTTTCATGTTTGACCGGTTCATTCAACAATGGAGATTTACTGATTGTATCTTTTAAAACTTCTTGAACTTTGAAAAATGTCTTAAACTGTTGGCTGGACTTCCTTCACGTCTGCTGTCCCAGCTGATTTCCTGCCTTTGGTGAAGACGCCGTGTGGCTTGGTTGGTGAAGAAGCCGCGAGTGGTCCAGCATCCAGAATAAACAGCCCTCTCAACATGTCAATCAAGCATCCGATAATCGAGCTGCAGTGAGTTCACTGATGTTTCCAAAAAACATACTATGTGTTCAAGTTTCATTTAATTCAATTAATAGCTTTCACTGCAAAAGACAATCTGAAAGCAGCTCTATGAAATCAATAGAAGAAATAGAAGAAATAGTAATGTTTCACAATGACTATGCTGCCCACTGCTCCGGGTTTGTGTGTGTTTAAGTTCACTGGATGGTTAAAAACCAAGCACAATTTTGATTGGGTCGCCAGTGGCTATATTGACAAACTCAACTCACTTTACTTTTTAAAATAATTACTACACAAACATATGTTAATCAGTATCCACACAGATGCTCTGTTTTAGATTAGATAGATTAGATTAAACTTTATTGTCATTGTGTATATAAGGTATATTTACAAATAAGATATAAATAAATATAGTATATAGAAATATACAGGTTCATGGAAATAAACGATGAAGTAATGAGAGATGGTGAATAGGTGCACAGGAATATACAGTGGTTGGGTTATATACAAATGAATAGGAAGCAGTGTGTGCAAAAACGTGACGTGAACTGTGCAACAAATTGTAACAGTGCAAGTAAAAAAAGTGGCAGTGCAGTGAAGTACAAGCTGGTCAACTGCTGTTTAATACAGAAACAGCCATCGGGAAAAAAATGTTCATGAGCCTGTTTGTACGGGTTCTCAGACAGCGGTGCGTTTCCCTGATGGGAGAAGTGTAAAGAGTCTGTGATCGGGGTGAGAGGGATCTTTGATTGACTCTCTGGGCGGTTTTCACCACCCTCTGAAGAGCCTTTTGGTCTAAAACTGTTCTCAATGTCACTCGATAGTGCAGCGATAAAAGTTCTTCAGTATCCTGACAGATAGATGAGACTTTTTGAGTCATCTCAGAAAATACAGGCGTTGTTGTGCCTTCCTGAACAGGATTGAAGTGTTCAATGTTCAGGTGAGGCTGTTGATGCTTCTCTTCAGATCGGCTCTGGCAACACTGTCTCCAGACCTGAAAGCAGTGGTCCTCGCTTTTACCGGGAGATGGAATTCTGGTTAGGAAATAATGTGACCTTTTTGTGTGTAGTCAGGTCCAGGGCAGTATTGGTGTAGGTATTGATATTTGTAACAGAGTCCATTGTGGCCTGGGTAGCGAAATCACTCCAGTCTGTGTGTGTGAACTGCTGCTGGAGAGAAGCGTCAGCCCCCTCTAGTCAGACTTTAACAGTCTTGATTGTGGGTTTCACACGTTTGATGACTGGAGAGTACTTCAGCAGCAGAAACAATGAAAGATGGTCCGATTCTCCGAGATGGGAGAAGGGTGTGACTTTGTTAGCATCTGCAACACTGGTGTAAATTTGATCCAAATTTCTTTGTCCTCTGGTGAAGCAGGACATGTTCTGCGGAAATTTTGGCAGAACTGATGTTAAATTGCTGTGATTCAAACCTCCAGCAATAATAATCAGGATGCTTTGTCTGCAGTTTGTTAATAGCAGAGCTAAGTTTATGCATAGCTGTGTTTCTTTTTGCCTTACAGGAACACAATGCATAATCTACTTCATCGCCATTCACAGGAAATTAGACAAAGTGTTTTCCATACAGATGTTCCCCAACGACAAAGTGACACACCCAAAACGGGAATACTCAAAACCTCTAGTAAGTGAAACCATATTTTCTTCTGAATACAAACAAATAACTAATATTCAAAGGCTCACAATCTCTTGTTTCTTCTTTAGATTCCTCTCAATCATCAGAAACTCCTCAAAATGGCCTAATTGAAGCTCACCAAGCATCACATGATGGAAAGAGTGTCAAAGAGAAATCCATATCCTTGAAATCCATCACATCCAACACATCTCACCTTGAAGAAGAGAAACTTTGCCGGGCTGAAGAGCTCAAAACCCAGAAAGTAAAATCACAAATGTTAAACAGATATTTTATATTATGATATGTTTTTTTCAACTGTAAAGACGATAACATGTTTGTTTTTTTATTTGTATCTATCAAATAATTTTTTAAATATTTTTATTAAGTTATTTTATTACTTGGAATGTGGTAAATGTAATGTTTTATAGCACCCGAAAAAGGCTGAATTATTTTTTTTTTATTTTTATTACCTTGAATTTTGTAAAAACAGCTGTGATATTTTTTTTAGCCTCACATAATACATTTTTTATTTTTAAACTTGTTCTTAAATCAAATGAAGAAGCCTCTGAAACTGATATGGCAATATTTTCTAAGCAAAACTAATTGTAGTAGTAATGTTACTAAAAATATTAGAAGTATTCTAAGCTTTTACTTTCCATCTAACATTTCAATCTCTTCAATTCTGTATGTGTTTGTCATTTTTTAGGAGCAGATGTTTCTGCTACATAAGGTTCTGGAAGCTTCTCAGTCAGAGGAACAAACATCTGCTCTGTGTCTTTCCATCGAAGGGAAACAGGAACGTCTGGATCTGCTTCAGCTTGGTGAACAGTGTGTGGTTGAACTGCAGAACTTTCTCGTGGCCTTGCAGGAGGAAAACAAGAACCTGCGGCAAGATCTAAGCCACCGAGACGCTCATGTCGCTGAACTTCAGGAGAATGTCTATCTCCTGATGCAAAAAAACCAAGCTAAACAGGAAGTGGTTTTGAAACTCTCTGAGATACTGTATAATGATGGTGATGTCAATAAGCAGTGGATCTGTGGTACGGACTCAGAGACCTTAAAACACCTGACACTGGAAAACATGCATTTAAAAGTAAGTAAATGAAGCAAATTTGATTTTCACATGTCGTATTTTTTGGAAAATAAGGCACACTTAAAATCTTAAAAAGTGGTTCACGATTGACTGTCTTCTATGTAAAACAAAATTAAGAATGGGGTTTTAATGGTATATCATATCGTTTAAATTAAAATCGTTTAATTTTGATATAAAAATTCACACAAATATATGCACTTTGAGACAGTTGTCACTGTGAAAAGCACCCTACAAATGCACTGAACTTGAACTTGAACTTTAAACAGTCACTATACTGTATATGAAGTAGAGTTTGATCAGACTTTCAGATTCATTTTATTGTTTTATGTCTGACTCAAATCAGTAATATGCTAATATATCCATTGTAAATGTGATTTTGTTCAGGATGATTTAAAGGCTTACAAAACACAGAACAAATTCCTGAACTCTGAGATTTATCAGCTGACAACCCTCTGGAGAAAAAGTTCTGAGCAGGAGAAAAGCTTGATTGTGAAGGTAAAGTAATGCTTCCACTTCGACATTCCTATTTCAATTACACAGATTGTATCATTCTTCGTGTTTTTGATGCCTCAAAACACACTATAGTGTCACTGTGTTATGGTAGTGTGCGGTTCAAGAGGCAAATACTTGCCAGATGGAACGCAAGTATCTGGGAATCCTTCAGAAAATCCAGGAGAGTGAAAAACTTGCCCCTGAGCAGCAGGAAGCCATTACAGAAATGATCAAAGACGCTATTCAAGCTGACCTGAGCGCCGCCGTCAAACCAAACCACATCAGGTACTTCCAAACAGCGTGTTCTCACACCAAGATCTCAGCAAAATATCAACAACTATGTCTAGAGTATAATTATAATAGAACTCAAATCGCTTCCATTCCCCAGTGAATATGATGAATATGGATTTAAGTTGGCCGTGGACTACAGGGTGGACGACCTGAAGCTCCTTGCTAAGATTCAGGCTCTTGAGGTTCGATCCCAGACGTTGCTGAATCAGGATGAATGTGATGGACCATTACTGGCTCGCTGCACTCAACTTCTGTCAGGACGATCTGAAGGAGAACTTTCATCCTTGTTGGAAATAAAAAGTCTCCTGCGCTCTGGTTTACCCCATGAGTACCGGCCTAAAGTTTGGCGTTTCATAACACGGACCAGAACCAGGCCACTCAGAGAGCGCTACCCTGAGCGCTATCATCAGCTCTGTGAGAAAAGCAGAACTTCTGCACACCTCGTGCCCAGACAGATTCAGCTGGACTTGGACCGCACCATGACCACCAATCAGCACTTCTGCCCACCTTCAAGTCCTTTAATTCAGAAGCTGGAGAGGGTCCTGCAGGCTTTCTCCTTGCAGAATCCAACCATTGGCTACGTCCAAGGACTCAACAGGTATTTATCTTTCAGAATATTTTTGAATCCAGGCATCAGTGACTATTTGAAAGAATTAGAAGGGAAATAAAAAGTATGTAAATTTTGTGAAGATGTGTATAGGACTTCACTAAAAACTAAATTTGATTCCTCTTTTGTGGAGAGTCAGTAGTGAGTATGGCGTGTGTGTGTGCGTGTGTGTGTGTGTGTGTGTGTGTGTGTGTGTGTGTGTGTGTGTGCACATAATAATATACAGTAATGCTTTTAGACTTGCAGCCATTATACTGCTGGTGCTACAAGAGGAAGAAGATACTTTCTGGTGTTTAGTGGCGATTGTGGAGTACATCATTCCACCGGATTACTACACTAAAGATCTGGCCTGCTGTCGGGTATGAATGTTCTTGGAGATTTAAAAAGAAAAATGAATAAAAAAAGAGAGGTTGGTTTCCAAAAACAAGCACATCCAGTGAATCTGAGACTATAAATTGTAAATGGAACAGTCGGCCTAGAGATGCAGGAAAAGGCTTCAGCTTCCTGAGGCCTGAAGCAAATTATTAAAGGAAGGGGAGCACAAATAGAAAATGGTATCAGCCTTACGTTTTCTTTTGTCTCTAGGCTGACCAGCGAGTACTAAAGGACCTAATGGCAGAGAAACTGCCTCGACTTGTGGCCCATCTGGATGCTCTAAAAGTAGACGTTTCCCTCATCACTGTGGAATGGTTCCTGGTTTTGTTTGTCGAGAATCTGCCCAGCAGCATACTGTTAAAAGTGTGGGACGCCTTTCTGTTTGAGGGCACCAAGGTACTGATCAGCTGAAAGCATTTGGTAAATCCTACATGGATCATTTGTTAAAATAACATACCATATTTACGCAAATAAGCAGACTCCAGATTTTTTAGTTACAAAATAAAAAGCAGAATGCTTTTCTGACTTTTCAGAAACCTAAAATGTATGGCTAACTACCTCTCATAAAAATAAATTTTACTCCTTTTAACAACACTAACTTGTGACTGTTTTACATGAATAATGGTTGAAAAACTGGCAGGTAGACTATAAAAAAAACCTGTATATTTAATTGTTTTTATTTCTTTTTCAGCCATTGGATATATGCATGTCTGACTCCTGAACCATTATTTAAAGAAAGATAAAAGGACACAACATATACGCGCACCGCTCCATAATGATGATTGTATTTCTATTTACTTTAATTGCTTCTGACGTGAAATGGGGAAAAGGGGATTCTGTTAGTGTTTACCTTAATATTTGAATAATGCTCATATAAGTACCCCCCAAGTTTTTGAGCTTCTAAGGTTGGTAAAAAGGGATTTCTTGTATTTGTGTAAATACTGATTGTGTGCATATGTACGGCAGGAATCAACAAACTATGGCTCACGGACCAAACACAACCCTACAAAGCAATACCAAAATACAAAGTACAAATGTTTTTAACTACATTTTTGATTTAGTAAATATCATAATATTATTTAATAGTATTTTATCAAAATATTAATTTGGTAAAAAAATGGTTTGTTGAAAAGCCCAATTCATAAGTTTCGTGACCAGGCACTTATAAAAACTTGTTTTTTTTGTGTTCAAAAAAGTATTATTTTGTGATGATCTTGTTTTTTTCTTTTACCTTAATATGATCAATAAAATATGGTAGTATAATTCACATTCTTCTTTGATTCTTCAGGTGACCTTCCGATACGCTCTGGCTCTATTCAAGTACAGGGAGGAGAACATCTTAAAGATTCAGGACAGCGCTGAGATGTACCAGTATCTTCGCATCTTCCCCAACACCATAGCAGATGGAAGGTCAGATGAAGGGTAGATAATACTGGCTTAGTCTGCTGTAGTACTAACCAAAGTAGTATTTTACCAATGGTAAAACGCATATACTGTTCTAACTCTGTTCATGAAGTTAAACAGGGAATTCACGTAAGTTGAGGTAAAGTTTTCCCAGAGTTCAATGTATATTCAAAACAGTCTAAGCTTATTTTTAACACAATGTATAAGATGCATCAAAAATTATCTGAGATACGCAAGGGGAGATTGTTGGTAGCGCTTTTCTTGGGAGGAACCAAATTATTTATTTTTTATTTCAGAGATGATAGAATCATCTTTCTACATTTACAATACAACTCTGAAACAAGAGACACAGATTGGGTTCTAAAAGATGGGGATTATAAATCATACTGTAATGTAATATCTTAATAACACAGATTCCTGTGAAAATCTTTCTTCAATCAAAATTGTATTGAAATTAGAATGACACTTTCTTCAGGTTAAAAAAAACTAGAGAATGTTGAGTGGTTTGGTTGAGGGTTCACAGTTCAATTTCTCTGACTGCAGAGAAGAAATAGAATTCTCTTTCTCAGCACTAGTTGTACAATGACTAGGGATGACAATTTCCTTTAGAATATCTTGAACAAATCATTAAAATAAAAAAAAAAAACTAGAAAACGAGTCCTTGCATAGGCAAGAAGTCACACACAAATTCCATGAATGATTCCAGTGTAACTCGTTCCTCTGGGCTGAACTCTTATCTAGTTCACACTGCAATTCTTCTCCAGTAATGAATGAGTTCCACTGTGTATATGAAAGTACATATATAGTCATGTCATACAGAGTTTATCTGTGTGGTCAGACATTAAATCAGAAAATCAGTCAAACTCCCTCTTGAATGAAACCCCTCAGCTGCTTCTAACACTCAAAGTGTGGCTCTTGTCTTTGATCCACAGGAAGCTCACAAGCATCGCCTTTAATGACATGAACCCACTGCCCATGAAGCTTCTGCGCAACCGGCGTCACGTGCATCTGGAACTTCTCCATGCCGAGATTACAGAGATGGAGAACTTACAAAAAGCGTATAAAGCTGAGAGCCTACGATGCAAAGACAAAGAGCAGGACATAATGGCGAGCGAAGATGATGAGGAAATGTAAAATTTGCTGCTGCTTCTAGAATAATGCTGCAGATAAGTACTAATACACTAAAGAAGGAATGATATGGTCACAATTATGGTATATAAAATGGCACATTTATTAAATTAGTGGGTGTATACTGTATTATATAGGTAAATGTGTTTGTGTGACTGATTTTAGTAAATAAATAAATAAAAAAAAAAGAAAATGTATACACACACACACATATATATATATAT